>JAVDBV010007290.1:0-34820 GCA_032619315.1 Piper longum
CAAATAGTTATTAATCATTAATCATGAATATTAATAATGTCAAAGTCATACAATATATGCATACATAATTAAATCCAAATAAATAATAACATACACATAACAAATGAATATATATATATATAGGAAAAGGTTTCCTTAGCGAGAGGTAGAAAAGTTGTGTGTGCCATATATTAATATGGACCATTTGATTAGATGGACGGTCTAGATTAATACATTAAACATGATGAAATACTAAGTCTGCCCCAGGTGCCGCCCCGCCATCCCTTCCCTGGCTGCCACCTCGATCATCCCTGCCCCGGCTGCCACCTCGACCATCCCTGCCCCGGCTGCCACCTCCATCTTCGCTGCCCTGGCTGCCACCTCCACCATCCCTACCCTAGCTACCGTCCCCACCATCACTACCCGGGCTGCCGCTTCCACCTTCGCTGTCCCGGCTGCCGCCTCAGCCAACCTTGCCCCGGCTGTTGCCTTCGCCTTTGTTGTCCCAGTTGCCACCTCTGCCATCACTACCCTGGCCGCCGCCGACCATCGTTGACCCGCCACTGCCTTCCGGTCCCCCACCGCCATTTCAAGTAAAACTAGCATGTTTTACTTATATCTCACACTCGGTTTTCTAGAAGCTTATTTTTATCTTGACTAACCATATAATTTCCCATCCATCAATCAAAGGCATGATCATGTTTTTATGATAAAAAGGTAATTCCCATTGTTGCTAACTGGCATTGGAAGAATGACTTTAAAAAAAATGAAAAGCATTAAGATCTGTTTTTATGTTTCAATTTATGGATGGTAGTACTTGATTAATCAGTTCTAAGTAGATACATCTTGCCGCCAACGGTGGTGATGAAAAGCAGTTATGTTTGGAAAGAATGTGTAAGAAAAATGAAGCAAACAACAATTCTGCCTTGCCACCAACGGTGGTGATACGGTACTTGTATCCATTAACCTGATTACTCAATGCATGTATATGCCAACAGTGATGAGAAACATCTTGAATTGTCATTCAATTTGATTTGTGTATCATTGTTGATGGAGACTCTCCGAAATGGACTTCCTCAATAAATGTTCAATATATAACTTAGTGAATTGGGACCGATCAAAGCCTCCCAAGTCCAGAGAGGCAAGCAGGAAAATAAGGTCTTAGTGAGAGGATTCTTTCTTCTCCTTTGTGTGTGTAAACTGCAAGGTGATTTATTTTCACTCTTTCCACAATTTGAATTTACGGTTGTGCATGGCCATCTCAATTATTTACCTTAGAATGACCAGCTTTGGAATTGAAATTTAGTTGGATGGTTTACTTATTGTGTTGGCAATTTAATGTTGTTGCGCCTTTGTCCAGGTGGCTGAGCGTGCATTGTTCCTATGGAATAATGATCACGTAAGAAACCTAATTATTCAGCTTTGGAAAATAATATTTGTAGTCATTGGAATCAAGCTGTTCAAAGTCTGATGCTCAATGCAAGAAAAATATTCTCAGATGCTCATCCAGACATGTTTGGAGAATGCATGCTTACTTTCCAAGATGATGAAGTAAAGGAAAAGGAGCTGCAAGATTTAGTGATAGAGGCAACCACCCAATATTATTATCTAAGGCTTGGCGGTACTCATTTTGAGTACACCTCCAATGTGAAGATAAAACTTCCACCATTGAGTGTTCAAAAAAATTTTCAATCTTTCTTGTCCCAAGATATTATATAAAATTGGTTTATTGAAGTGGTGGCGTGAAATCTTTATATTAACTTCTGAAGGCTTAGCCCTTGAGGTTGTTTATTTATTATTTTAGATCATACTTTCTCGATATATTAATTATTTTTAAGCTTGTGGTCATGAGCATATCTTTCAAGCAATGTAACCTTCAAAATGCTTTCTTTTAATTATCAAATAGACAACTATTAATTATTACCACCGAAAGTAATATAAATTATAAACTGCAACTTTTAATTCTGAAGGTTGATAGTTCTGAAGTTATCATACAGAAAGTTTATACATACAAAAGAGAATATAATTCTGAACAAAAAAAATTTATATACAACCAAAAAATAAATACAGCTAATAACACCAAGAAACAACCATCTCGTTACTTATTTTCTCCTAATACAAAGGAACTTATTAAGCAGGATTGGTGGCAAGCGAAGCAATCACTTGGTCGTAACTGCTTGGTTTCCAAGCTGAGTGTTTTTGAGACCTCCTTCAAGATAGCCGGTTTCTCTTTCATCCCCTCAACCCCTTCCAGTCGCCATTGTTTTGACGTGTTCTCCGCCTGCATTGAATGCACTTTCTTTCTTTAGTCCCACAACACTGGCCATTAACAACAAAATATTTAGATAAAGAATGAAGTTCGAATAAGGTGGGCAAGTCCCTCTGCTGCAGCTTTCACTTTCGCCGGGTTGATTGTGGGATGTCTCTCACGCAGCTGATCATTGGCAGTTGAAGCCAAAATTGAATTCTCCATTGTCGGCAACTCCCACCTAAAAACTATAAAACCAAAAAATCACCCATAAGCAATCGGGCGCATCAACAGAAGCAGCGAGGAGCTTGGACAGAGCAAGTTTCTGGCTTTGAAGCTTGGGCGGCGAGATGACGACGTTGAGAGGGCGGTGGCCATTGGAATCGATGGCGGTGACATCCATGCCAGCAGCGAGCAGCATTCGGACGGCCTCGATGGCATCGATGGAGCCGCTAGTCGTGGCGTAGTGGAGGGTCATGCTGCCGTTGGCAGTTGACGCTGACGGCAAGCCCGGTGGCCACAATCAGCCTCATCATGTTGAGGCTGCCGTAGGTTGCGGCCACCATGAGCGGCGTCTACTATTGAAGCAACATCGCCCTCGCCTGGTCGCCACTGCGCCGATAGCATACCAAAGATGACAGAGGGTTGGGGCCCTAGGGGTGGACGCGACGGCTGCGGAAGACCAGTAGGCGACAGCGGGGCAGCGAGGGTCAGAGGCGGCGGCCGGGGTGGCTAGGGTCAAAGGCAGCTTATGAAATTGGGTGCAGCGATAGGGTTTCATCATACACATATTAATCTAGACCGTCCATGTAATCAAATGGTCTACATTTATGTGTGGTCCACACAGCTTCTCTGCCTCTAACTTATAGAAGTGGTCCTCTCTCTCTCTCTCTATGTATATATATATATATATATACAATTTAGTACACATAATAAGACTAATATTTATAAGTAAATGTTATTAATAACAAATAATCATGTAAATATTCATCATATATAATAAATATATTAAAATAATAATAATAATAATGAATACACTAAGCTGAACTAACTCAGCTGAACCGGACCAAATCGAACTGAACTTGACCAAACTGAGCTGAACCAACTTGGTATGGGTTAACTGAAAAACTATGCTCGGTTCACTAGGCGGACATGAACTCAGGCACAGGCAGACAAATGCGAACGTGCGTGTCGAATGCAATCACGAGCAAAACAATAAACGCGTAAACGGTGGGGGGGGGGGGGGGTAGCGGCGGTGCCCATCATTGTAGAATGTCGATAGTGACGCAGGTGTCATCGCTGCCGGTCGGGATCGACGGAGGGCATCACGGTGGAGATGTTGGTGGGGACGATTGGCGAAGTCTGGCCACTGGCTGCCGAAAATCGGCCAAAAAGGCATAGAGTCCCTGCCAAGTGCGACGATGTCGACGGTGGTGATCACGACCATGGTGGTTGTCGTGGGTTGCCTGAAAGTGTATATCTAGGCAAGGTGGTAGTGGTCGTGGGTGGTGATCGCGGCCATGGTGGTTGCCGACGCTTGAAAACGACTTGAATGGCGGCAGTGGTGGTGGAAGCGGGTTGTTAAAACTCTGCCGCCGACAGTGACTGTGGCAGCGCTAGTGGTCGTAAAAGGTACGATCAAAAAGCCGGTCGTAAGGCACTCATGGGGTGCCGGTCCGATGGCCGGGGGCAAGGCGGAGACTCATCAGCGCCGAGCTGAAATAGTGGCAATGCTAAGAGTGATTAACTCCGAAAATGGAAAAAAATCAACTGAAAATTGTTGCATGAAACTATAAGGTTGAGTGGATGACTTTGATCATGCCACGTAGCACAATCTAAACATTCGATAACTCTTAGCCTAGTGGGGCCCAATTGTAGTTAACTGTGATATCTATATAGATGAAAAGCTCTAATCTAGTCCGTCCAAAGTCAAAACTAATTTAAATCTTAAAAGTGACTTTATTTGCGGGAATCAATGTAAGAAGGTTAAATTGACCTTGAACTTTGAACTTACCCAAGATGGGCTACAAGGGCACAATCAACTGATCCAAGATTACTATGCTACATACAAATGAAATACCCAAAAAATCTCAAACAATATCATATGTGTACCTCGTATATACATTCATAACTCATTATATACATTATCATAACTGAAACTATTATATTCATGTCGGGCATACCTAGCGTCCATAACATACTTATATGGTCATCTCGGCCCCATACTCATATTCTGAACATTAGTCTGGCTCGAGTTCAGTCAAACCAACTCGGTAGTGACCTGAAGCGGGTGACCTACAAGTAGGCAAAACCATAACCCAAAACTAGGATTTTACACCAATGATATAAATTTGGACTTTCTCTTTCTTCTTCTTCTCCTTGTATAGTTTTCATACTATATTTAGTGATATTTTGTAAACCTGTCATGGGGTAATTTGTATTTATCTTGGATGGACAATAGATCTTAGTATAAGATGTAACTTTGTTATTCTCTATCTCTTTGTAATTGATTTTGAATTAATTATTTCATCTTCATTCTTAATACTTCAAAAGCATATTTAACTTTTTTATGATAAAGAGGTTTGATCTAACACTAGACATCGGAAAATTGATGATGCCTTTCGATGCAAAAGTTTGTGATTCTTTTAGAAGACATAATAGACTCATAAATATCCACAAAGGCGAGTCATTTGTAATGATTATTCTTGTCTTCTTTGCATAGCCACTAGAAATGGGCATATAATACGTAGCGATAATCCATTGGAATTATTTTTCGTTTCCTCGATTATCAATTCTAATCATATTGTAATTTGGTAAAAGTAACAAATCTGCATTGCATCTTAATTAGGGAAAATTGAACATCTCAAATCTACCATTTGATTGAAAGAACAATGCTTGATTCACTCACTTATTAGTTAAATTCGTATATTAAATAATTATTAATTTTAATTTTATGCCATTGTCTCCA
Organism: Piper longum; assembly: GCA_032619315.1. NCBI lineage: Eukaryota > Viridiplantae > Streptophyta > Magnoliopsida > Piperales > Piperaceae > Piper > Piper longum. The sequence continues at coordinate 5,196 of JAVDBV010007290.1, forward strand.
TTTTTTATCCAGTTATAATAGATTCTTTGCTGTTTGTTACTATTTTGTCTTTGTTATTTTTATTTTTCTCTCTTTTTAACTATATAATTAGTTTAATTATTGAAAATAAATTATAAACTACATTTTCTCGTGAAAACAATCTTTACTTAACCACTTTATTACTTTTATGATATGTGTGTTTCTCGAAGAATTAATTAAACAATAGCTATTGTGCTTGGCCACCGACACAGTGGCCACAATTATTATTATTAATTAGTCATAGAAATCTGTGGCTATCTAATTATTTTTATCATTATTTTATTTTTCCACAACAGTGCCACATAACTCTGGTAACTAAAGTAAACCACGACGCCCAATAGCCACCGCATACATAATTAAATTTGAAAAGGCCTCTTAGCATAAGCAGTAAATACATTAATTAATAAAATTTTAAAATTATTATTCAAGGCTTTTAATAGATGCTGAAATGTTATATTTGAATAGGTCTTACAGCCCTAATGGTAAAAGTGTTGGATGTTGGACATATATATGTATATAATTGTATCATATGCTGTTATTATTAATGTTTGGGTCTAAATTAAATTGATATATTAAAGTTAAGGTTAATGTCATTAATATTTAAGATAAATATATAGAGATATCATATATTTAAGATAAATATAGATAAATATGTATAAATACCAGTTTTCGTAATTTCTAAATTTTGGTGGGTTAAATTTGAATTATGAAAAATAAGGATAAATACGGTTATGATCCCCAAATTTGTACTAGAGTTTTTTTTTTTGGTATCCTATCATTTAGAAACTCTAACTCTAGAGAACCGGTGCAAAATTTGGAAAATTAAAATTTTAAGAAGTCAAAAATCGTATTATTTCTATGAATTTAGGTACGTTTTCGCTATCTAATTTTATTTACTTAGATGATTTGATACGAAGAATTCGATCTTAAAGTTTAGAAAATAAAGTTTTAACAAAAAGATCTTATAGGTATCCTCCTTATGAAATATTGGTATGTTGGTCAGGGACGTAAAGCAATGGAAAGTTGGAACAAAACTTAAAATTCTTATTTCAAATATTTGTTTAAAAGAACGTTAATCATAAATACATACAATGGAAATTTAAAATTTAATAATAAATATTTAGTACGACAATTCTAAGGAGACGTGATTGATTTTCCCCGAACTTATACTTATCTATTTCAAAGCTATCACTACTAACTAAAATCTGTCCAGTGTCAATCACTAATATTGATTGAAAAAGTAACGGTAAGTTTTTTCGGCTTTTAACCCAAAAAAAAAAAACACCGACAAACAAACACTAGCTGGGAATTCACGGCTAATACGTTGACATATAATAGACACTATTGGCTATAACAATCACTTTATATCACACTACACCTCCCCTCCGTTTTAAAACAGATGGGTCCACACCTCCCGGCCCTGCTTTAAACTGATGGGTCTACAACCTCACGTATCATACGCTCCGTTCTAGTAATAAACTAAATTTTCTTCTTTTCTACAAAAACAAAAAACAAAAAACAAAACGGTACCACTCGGAAGCTTCCGTACAGCATACTAAAAAACGGCTGCCACGTCAGCACAAGAACATCTAGTCACTCATACCGAGTGAGGCCACAGTGACACATCGGCCCAGACGTCCATCTCATCTCCCCAACCAAACGTCGGAGACAGCAGTGGCGGCAGTAGCAGCCCCTCCGTGTGGCTATCCGTCAGCATGGGCATCCCCAACTCCAGCTCGTCGTCGATGAAAAACGCAGCCGTCTCCTGCTCCCCCGCTCCTGCAGGTACAAAATCCGCCTCTTTTGGCGTCGAATTCTCCGCTGCCCCTTCTTCTCCGGCGGCTTCTGCCGCAGGCCGGAACATCTCTGCTGCCTCCGTTGCTGCTCGCCGAATGTCTGCAGCATCTCCGGTATCGGGGATGGGGAGGAGCCAAGCAGAGTCTGCGAAATTGAGCATGGCGGAGCGACCGCGGAAGGCCATGGCGGCCACATCGTGGGCGCGGGCGGCCATCTCCGGCGTTGTGTAGGTCCCAAGCCAGACCCGCGCCTTCCCGTGGGGTTCGCGGACCTCGCAGACCCACTTGTCGCCCTTGCGCTGGCGTACCCCGCGGTAGACCGGGTGGCGGGTCTCCCGGAACTTCTTGCGGCCGGCGCGCTTCTTGGGGCAATCGGAGGCCAGGCGGGTGAAATAGCGCGCCTCCTCCAATGCCGGAGATGGGCCTTCGCAAGAGCTCCAGCTCTGATTGTAGTAAGCGTCCATGTTTATGTTCGTGATAATGTAAGAGCGATTGACTGGGTTGAGGAAGTGAGTGCTCTGATTTTGATTTGACGAGGGAAGATTGGTAACGGGAGCGGTATTAATAAGCGCGGGAAAGGGTGGACCCGCGACTGAATCGGATTGCACGCGTGAAGAGAATGGCTGGCATCTGATTGTCTCGCCCTTTTCTGAGGGGATTTTTTATTTTTTATTTTTTGATTTTCTAACTCTGTATTGGTCCCTTCTGAGCCCATGCCTTATTTTATTTTTCAAAAGGGGTCAGGCTTTTTTCTTCGAAAAAATTGCAGCATCGAGGAAGCGAGTGACGTGAGAAGAGGCGGAGGAGGGCTGGCCGCCTCCTCCACCGTGGATGTGCTCATCTTATGTGCTCAATTTTTTCTTTTTTTAGTCTTTTTACCGGGTTAATTTTCTTTTTCTTAAAACTTATGGCATTGACCACCCCTCCATCCATGGTTTAGACTTCTTGTGCACTCGTATGTGCTCCAAATTTAAACTCATATATTAGGCCTAATATTTAAGATAAATTTTTAAATCAAACCAACCATTTATTATTTTTAACTTTTTGCTTTCGAACTAATATCTGGTACTATGCCGTTAATTTATTACCAAGCCCGATTATTTATAATGAGATACTTGCCACTTCCAAACCAAAGTCGATTATGAATTATCTAAATCTTTTGGTTAAGATTTGGTTGAATCGGTTGCCTAGTTCAACCAAACCAATAGACACTATTAATTTTGACCAAACAAGTTGACGCTTATAACGAGGCAAGTGATATACTTTTTAAAGAATGGCATAATATTAAGAGCATAATTTTAAATATTTTATTTTATCTTCAATCTTATCTGGTATTATTGTATACTATTTTCAAAATTGGTATAATTTATGCCTTCATCACAATATTTTAATCTATACTTAATTTTTTAATATAATTTTTTACAAAATTTGATTTTTTAAATATTCATATTATTTTAGCTTATATTTAGTTAATTATTCATGAAAAGTGAATTGACAATATCTAATATTATATTTAACTTTTCATTTTAAAATTTAATCCAACCTTTTTTTACCCAATTTAACTTATAGGTATATTCTATAATGTCTATAAATCCGATATGACAACCAATATGGTATTTAAAGCTATGATCAAAAGTTTTTTTACTAACTTTTAAAAACAAAAATTGTTAATGGATCAGTATGGGGACATTCTTTTATCTTAATAAATATTTTCGGATATTAAGCCCTTTACAATAATGAAGCGACAAAGTTTTTTTTATGCCCTTATAATGTCCTAGTCTTTATTGTGTAGTGATTGATTATGGACTGACAATTATTTTATGGGCCCATTAATAGTTAATTTAATATTTTTATTTCTGTTATTTAATATTAAAAGAGTTTTGAAAGTATTGTTCTCACAATTAGGGACCATAAAAAATGATTAACTTCTACTGAAATATTTATAATGTTATTACTCAAATTAAAGTATGTTTACTTGTACATATATAAATTTAGATTTCAATATATTTTTACTTTCATAGGTTCCATAAATATATACCTAGTTTAGGTTTTTAATCATTTACTTTATGTTATTTATTATTAGGAAAATTCTTAAATATAATGCTGAATAAAAAAATTGAAAGATGATAAATTTCATTCAATATTAAAACTGTACTCTAGTGAAAATTCTTTACATATTAATTGATACTTAGTTAATGCTTTTAATTACCTTAACAAAAACTTAAATTTTTTCTCAACCAATCTAGCCTAAATTTGTAAAACCGATGAATAAAATTAGAGTTTTACATTAGCAAACCTATTCGTTCAAGTATCGATTTGAGTCGAATCAGTTTCATATACTATATATTAAGTTAAGGCCATCTGTGAATTATAACTGATGAAAACCAAGTGTACTTGAGTATATGTTAATAACGCTAGAAAGATGATGAGATGTGAATTTTTAGAGCATATGAGAGTGTATAATATTTTTTTATATATTTAATTATAGAATTATTTTTAGGATGCATTATGACGTTTTATAGGGCAGCTTAATTTAATTTAATATGATACAATTTTTAATAAATATTGTACTTGGATAATTAATTTATTATATCTACTTATGTTTTTTTATAAAAACAATTGTTTCCTACTGCTTAGCTCAATTAGCTTTTATTTAATATAGGCAACTGTAGAAAATGAGGTTGAACGGGAATTTCATGTCCAAGCCTTGAATGACTTAAGTCAACTGAGCGTTTGTGATTATAACAAAAATTTACATTTTCTAGAAATTGTATTTTTTCAATATAATTTAAAATTTTCTTAAATAAAGTGTTTTCATTTGAAAAAATAACAAAACTTGTGATTGTTTTTTTTTTACTCGTAAACTTGTGCTTGTTGCGATTGCACTACCATGGTCATCCAACGTCGTCCAAATCCCAACAAATTACATCTGGTTGTTATAAGTTCTAACAGGAGGAAAGTTGTCACCAACGTGGTGGGCCAAGTAGTAGCCAACTGGAACAATCGGAAAGTGCCTTGTCACTTGTTAGAACTTGCCATCTTGCCTTTTGAAATATGCAAAGGAACCAAATCCAGTAAAACCGTTGGTTGTTGACAGTTCTTGGTCCAGTGGAAACCGCGTGGGGATGCGATCCAGCAAGTAGTCACTGCTTTGAAAAGGCTACTGCTACAGACAGACTTGTTATAGGATAGAAGCTTCTCGGAAAGAGGGTCTAGTATTTGCGTCCAGCCATGTATCATGTGACCTTCATCCATTAGAGGTTTTTTTTTTTTTTTTTAGCTCATTCTATTTCAATTTTTTGTTGCATAGTACTTAATTCTTACGCATACTAACTAAATCGTCCTATTAATATTTATTTAAAATCAGATTTCTATTATTATCATTTATTATTAACTACTTTAAAAAAATTAGAATATAATTATACCCAAATTAAGAATTTTAAATAATTGTTAAATTTAACTAATATATTTATCATAATCATATTACTTAAATTAAACTTTATTACTTAAAAGTACATACTTATTTGAAAATTTCCACATAATTTATAATTTCTATTTATTTATTTTTATTTGATGTTATACAAAATTTAGAGTTTGATTCTATTAGAATTAAAAAAAATATAAATCAAAAAATCCATTTAATTATTAAATTTTACTGAAATTGATTTTTCTACTCATTAATACCTACTTAATTAAGATTATAACTAATATTTAACATAAAACAAAACTGCTTTTAATATTTGCATACAGCTGTTGTATTCTAAAAATAGTCATTTTTTGTAAAAAATAATTCGAGTTATTTTTATAAAAATATAATTTGTAATAGTGAAATTAAAATTTTAGATTATTAATATATATATTATTAATAATTTTAAATGTATCCCGCACCACATATTGTGCAATTCTTTGGCTAGCTATATTAAAGATAGGCAAGATATCATGCCATGCATAACTAATATTAGAGATAGATTAATTGAATAATATTTGAAAAACTATAATATATAATATCTTGAGAATAGAGTTCAATTTTCAAGATAGACACATCAAATAATAAGAGACAATATAATAATTTAATTTCTTAAATATAGGTTGTAATTTAAAGATAAACTTTAATTAATTAAGAGAAGTTTGATTGGTTGAATTTCCTACCTTCATGAAAGAGAGGCTTTATTTTATATTCTTTTTATTAATAAAAATAGATAGATTGGTGAATATATTCACAAAAAATAGGGAGGTTTTAGTTTTAGTCTAGTCTGATTTAAGTGCCTCAAATGCGCCATGGCATTTACAGGATTACTAAATGTATATATGACATTTTGGTGTAGAAAAAGAAAATATTTCGTTAAAAATATCCAATTAATAAGCTTATAAATAATATATTCACTTACAGGTACCCACATGGAAAGCTTGGAAATACATGGGTGAGATTGAGGCCCAACTAAATCAGGTCTTACTAAATCGGGCTCAACATCTACTTTATGAAAAGAGCCTCCAAAATGCTACTCATTGTTGAGGTCTACATATTATAAATTTGCTATGTATTGTTAAGTATTATTATAATTTTACCCCTTCTTATTAAGAAAGTCCAAATTAAATATCAACTGTAAAATTTACACTTTCCATAAAAAATTCAAGTATGTTTTACAATTTTACACTTTCTTATTCAATAAATATCATTTTAAGTATTACATAATTTTCAACTATTCTTATTAGGAATATATTAATTATGTAAAACCCGGGTTTTTTGCCCGGTGGGTTTAGTTTCAGTCTAGTCGTGACCACGATCGAGTTGCTTGCTTGACAGTTTTGCTGTGTAATCCCCACCCTTAACTCCTTTGACTTTGTTGCCCCTGTCAGACAGTATGAGTCTCGACCTTTTTATATTTAGTTCAGTTGATTTGAGTCTAGTTAGACCTTAGGACATGGCCCCCCTTGTCTAGTCACTTTCCATGAGTTGTGGTCGCATCTATGTCGCGTGTTTTTGGTGGTAAAACCTAGAATGATGCAAATAAGGAATGGACGCAACAGGTTAGTGCCCTCACACCCAGACAAAATTTGAATTTGATGCTCAAGTTTAAACCACGAATGCTAAGATGCTCTCAAAGCACCCTTACACTCGTGACATGCCTCATTTTTGGATTTTGTTTTCCATGTTGTGTTTTTGTATTTATTTTATAAATCACCAAATCTTTTCCCTTTTTCCTTTTTAAAATTCATATCCCATGGACACATATTTTGTAAACCCAACTTCGGGTTAGAGTTTTACCCGCTTGTAGTTATGCCTGGTTAGAGCCAATCTCGTGAGAGTTCAGATAGATGACTTGCATTGACCACTTTTAGGAGATAATAATGGATGAGGATGAGTAACGAGGTAGATCTACAGTCCCATGGACATTTCACTGTCTCCCACCCTTCCACTAGTGTATGACTACCCCAACAGTATTGTTGTTTACTCTTCACCAAATAGAGACATAAACACACTTAGGACGAGTGAGATTGCCTTTAGCCATGGATTTAGACACTTGATCAGATGTCACTTTAGCCAAGGCTAGATCAGTGATTGCTATTGAGAACCAATCACCATTTATAGGAGTATTCACCCAAGATTACAGAAGATAAGTGTAAGCTCAACATTGATTCAATATTGTACGTGTCATCACTATGCCCTAGATCCCTTCGGATTAGACACACATAGTTAGATAACCTAAACGGAGTTGACAGTAGCTACCTCTGATGAGACAGACACATGGAAAGAAAACATGTCAGTGATAGTAATGGGTTCATGTAGTAGATGATTATGATAAAACTTCAACACCTGAGTACCACAACTGTCGTCCAAGTTGCACAATCGCTGTCCGTAATGCACAACTACCTTCCGTGATGCACTACCACCGTCCAAGTTAGTAGTTATTGTGAAAGCAAAGGCCAACTAGTTATCTCACCTACAGGAGGACAACTACTTGGGGATGTTCTGAGCTTTGCATTGTAACGACCTAGCTTAAAGTGTAATGTAATGGGCTTAGGTCATTTCTTTAAAATGGTTAACCAAGTTAAAGATTTATAGTTCATTCCCACTTATAAACAGGATCTTAGCCCAGTAGGACTAACTTGAGGGATCTCATAATCCATCAACCTTAGAAAATTTCGTCCTGGAAATTCCTACACTTGACCGTTTCTAGCCCCAACCCATGACCTTCCATGGCCCGTGACCCACAACCTAGCTAACGTCTGTAGTCCAGCCCATCATCTAAAATGGAACCAGGTTGCTCTAATACCATTTGTAATGACCTGACCCAAAGTGCAACATAATGAGCTATGTCGTCTCTTCAAAGTGGTTAACCAAGATCTCTCCCATTAGGTATTAGATGTAAGACTAAATTAAGGGATTTTACAATCCACCAACCTTAGTAAATTTCATCCCCGAAATTCATACACTTGGCTCATTGCTAGCCTCAACCCATGACCTTCCACGGCCCATGACTGAGAGCCTAGCCAACGTCCGTAGTCTACCATTTGTAACAACCCGGCCTAAAGTGCAACATAATAGGCCTAAGTCATTTCTTTAAAATTATTAACCCAAGTTAAAGATGTATAATCCAATCCCACTTATAAATAAGATCTTTTCCCAGTAGGTATTAGATGTGGGACTAAGTTGATGGATCTCACAATCCACCCACTGTAGGAAATTTCATCCCCATAATTCCAACACTTGGCCAATTGCTAGCCCCAACCCACGACCTTTCACGGCCTATGACCCATGACCTTCAATGGCCCATGACCGAGGGCTTAGCCAACATCCCTTATCCAACCCATCCGTTCCGAGCCACAAGTCAAGTGTTACTATACGAAACTAAATATCTCATAAATTAATTTTCTTTTAATTTTTAATATTTTAACATAAAAAATTAGCTAAAAATTATCTAAGCCCCATGAACCGAATCAAAGTCCAATTGCCATGCAAAGAATAGTCCAATAATAGAGTCCTCTAGTTGTCCCGACTCTACTTATCCTTTCATGCTCATACCTGCGGAGGGAATTCCACATTAGTGATAAAAATACTAAGTCGTATAATTACAAAAAAATAAGTTAATATATTCAACAACATCATTAATTTGACTTTTGCACCATCTAACAGCGGAGGGTGGCCACCCATCCAGCTACAATCCCATGTATGCGCACACGCTATGTGGCCCTCGACCTATAGTTACCGATATTTTCTATTGACTCACCCTCGGTATCACAAGTACAAAATGAGCTGTCTTACGCCATTGCACCCTGTCACCCCTTTTGGCATGGGGGCTGTTATTTTAAGGGTGCTGCCCTGTGTTAGGCTGAGTCAATTCTTTGACCCCAGTTATGCTTGGTGCATGGTGGTCGAATGTGGGTTCAAGCCGACCAAGACTCCCAAATACTAATTAATGACATTTTGTGGGTACTGCCTCTTGTCAGAGACTCCCAAATATAAATATATGACATTTTGTAGGTGTTGCTTCGTGTTGGACTGAGTCAATTCATTGACCCCAGTTGCGCTCAGCGCATGGTGGTTGAATGTGAACTCAGGCCAACCAAGACTCCGAATTAGGAGTATATAACAGTTTGAGTAATTATACGAACTTGGAATTGTGGTGAGGCACCCGCAACTATGACACACAATCCTAATATGAATAAAACTTCTCGAAAGTCTTCCCTTTGTGAGCCAAATGTGCTCACAAACTACTAAGTTGATATTTTATTTACCATCAAAAGAATTATCTTTTATATATAGAAGTATGAGTGTGGAAATCAAGAAGTCACTATATTAAATTTTATACAAAAGAACGTAATCACTCGTAACTATAGTATTTGTGTGACATTGAAGAGTCGAAAACTTATTATTAACGTAATGCGAATGAATGTTAAATCGTACTCACAACTTCCAAATCCAAAAAATTCAATAAATAAAATTTATTTAAAACCATTTATAAATACCATCGTATCGATATAATAAAGGTCACAATTGATCATTTATAATATTGATTTCCAAAAATTAATTTAATTAAATAATATTTAAGATTCGTTCTAAGATTTACAAGACCCTAAATTACTTCAGGGTTTTACAATTTCCCCAGCTTGAAAATTTTTTTCCTCAAAAATATAATAAGGAGAAAAATTGTTTTCCTTTTTTTAATTTAAGCATTGTCACTAATATGCATAGTTAAAATGGGCACACTTTCCCATGATACTGTTACCCATATAGCACAGGTGTCCCATACTACCTAGATAACACTTCCGATTGTAAAGGCATCCTATATATGCTCATTGGCTAAGTGTCACATGCACCTAGCATGACACATAAGTGGCACATAGTCCTATATCGGTGTTATGCCTTAACAAACTTCTGGAATGTTCTCTAACTCAATAGGAGCTTGTTAATATGTTAAAGATATGTCTTTATAAATCAATTACTTACACGATACCTCGGGTTCTCATATTCCTTCTAAAGTTTCCCTTTTAATTTGCCCGTCAACTTACTACTTGTTTCGGATCTAGAAGTCAGTCACCTCAATCCCCACTAAGGAAATTTTTAATTTCCAATTCTTCAAAACATCCCATCATTGTTAATAGTAACGGCGTTACTGCATCTCTTTCTTCTTACCTTTATTTACTTACTTTTTTTTAAAATAAAGAAATACATAGTTATGCCTAACATAAGATATAAAGCATCCTATCAACTTCTTCCACATTGTTTTCAAATTATTTAACAATTATCTAAATTTTTGTATCATTTAGTGGCCATTCTTTTTAAGTGTCTTCAACTTCACTGCATAGAGCTTCATCTTCCCTTGGTTTGCCGATTGTGTGGGTGTTGGCTAATGAGTAAGTGCTGATGTCTTACCTTCTCGGGTTGCTCCTACTATTGCTTTGAAGGCTGATGACACTCCATCTTCAAGTGTCCCGTCCTCCCACAGTTGAAGCACCTACGAGGCTCTTAGCTTCTCCCTGAATGCATCTTATTCGAGTTAGGGCAGCATCTCTACTGTGTATTCTCATGCTTCCTTTTATGGTTCCCCTCTTTGTTACCCTGGTCGCTCTGTTGTTGGTGTTCTACTAGACTATTTTGGTTATTGAGAGGGTTGACATTCTTGTGCTGCGAAGTAATCTTCTCCTGCATCTAGGCATTGATCATACTCGAATACCAACTCCTAAGTAGTGGCCGAGTCAATCACCTCTATTATCGTACTCTGCGGTGCCGTAACAATCTTACTTCTCAATTTGGCTTCAATCCCCAAATAAATTTGATTGCTCTAGCCTTTTCGGTTGCAAGAATCCCAAGTGCAAAATGCTCCAATTGTAAAAACTTCTTAGTATACTCCCAGACTGAGTTCTTCTCGTGGACTAGGTTGGTGAACTCTAGTGCTTTGTTCTCGACAACAGACTCCAGAAAATATTGTCCATTGAAGGATGCCACAAATTCTGCCCACATGATGGAAGAGATCTCATGTCAATGGTTTTCTCCATTGACTTCCACCAATAAGATGCTTCCTCTTGAAGCATGCACGCTGTAAATCTCACTTGACGGTGGTGGGGCACAGACAAAGCCCTAAAAGCTTTTTATGTGATATCTATCCAGCTCTCAACATTCATCGAATCAATCCCTCCAGAAAACACTTCAACTCCATTCTTCCTAAAATTTTCCACAGTATAGTGGTAGCTATCATCAACAACTGGCGAGAACACTTGTCGGACTACTGGTGGCGTTGGGTTTGGGAGTTCCCCTTGCTCACCCGAGTCCACTAAACCAGCTCCCACTTGGGCATTCCCCTGACCACCGTCTATGATTATGATAGGTCCCGAGGCTCCATTTCCAACTGCCAGTCCAGGTAATCGCTAAACAATATTTTGAACAACAGAGTTAGTATTGCTAATGCCTATGCCAGTCCTTGTAGGCCGCCAGGATCTGAGCTAATAAATCTTTCGTGTTCGACCCTCATTGAATAAATCAGTTTGGCTGCGTACGTATTCCTGCCATCTGAATTTTTTTTTTCCTGTTATGATTCATTAATATGTTTTTTGGTTATGACTTGGGTTTATTAGTGAAAAATTCATTGATTAACAATACAAAAATTTGAGAAAAGATAAATACTAGACTTCTCAAAAAGGTACTTGAGTCATAAATTATGAGCTAGTGGAAACATTAACTTGCATTGTTGACGTTCACCTGCAACCTATTTTGTGCGCACTAAGACATACTTACCATCTAAAACAATGAAAATTAATTCTATAAAAGAAATGATCAATACTTATAAAAGAAATTTTACCATTTAGATAGTGGACTCTTAAACTTTCAATAAGGTAAGGATTGATTTGCATGGTTCCGTGGGAAACACAGCTCTAATACCACTTTGAATGGTTCAGTGGGAAAAACAGCTCTCATACCACCCGTAAAGGCCTGCCCGTTCCGAGCCACGAGCTAAGTGTTACTATACGAAACTAAATTTCTCGTAAATTAATTTTCTTTTTAATTTTCAATATTTTAACAAAAAATATTGGCTCGAAATGTTCTAAGCCCTATGAACTGAACCAAAATCCCACTACCATGCAAAGAATAGTACAATAACATAGTCCTCCAGCTGTCCCAACTCTACTCATCCTTCCATGCTCATACCTGCAGAGGCAATTCTGCGTTACTGAAAGAAACACTAAGTCGTATAATAATAAAAAAACAAGTTAATATATTCCACAACATCATTAATTCGACTTTTAGTCATTATGGGCCTATGCCAAACTCTTAATATACCAGGAGGGTCGCCGCCCATCCAGCTACAATCCCATGTATGCACACACATGCTACGTGGTCCTCGACACGTAGTTACCGATATTTGCCATTGACACACCCTCACAGTATCGCAAGTGCATAATGAGCCGTCTTGTGCTACTATACCCTGCATAATGAGTTGTCGGGCCGAGTCAATTCTTTGATCCCAATTGCGCTCAGCGCATGGTGGTTGAATGTGGGCTCGGTTGACCAAGGCTCCCTAATACTAATATATAACATTTTGTAGGTGTTGCCTCCTGTCATATACTCCCAAATATGAATATATGATATTTAGTGGGTTCTGCCTCGTGTTGGACTAAGTCAATTCCTTGATCCCGGTTATGCTCGGTGTATGGTGGTCGAATGTGAACTTAGGCCAATCAAGACTCCCAATTAGAAATATATAACAATTCGAGTAATTATACGGACCTAAAATTTTGATAAGGCATCTGCAACTATGACACACAATCCTAATATAAATAAACCTTTTTGAAAGTCTTCTCTTTTTGAGCCAAATGTGCTTACAAACTATCAAGTTGATGTGATATTTACCATTAACAAAATTCTCCTTTATATAGAAGTATGAGTATGGAAATAAAGAAGTCACTACATTAAATTTTATAGAAAAGAACATTATCACTCGTAACTATATTATTTGTGTGATATCGAAAAGTAAAAAATGTATTATTAACTTAATGCTAATGAATGTTAAATCGCACTCACAACTTTCAAATCCGAAAAATTTAATAAAGAAAATTTATTTAAAATCTTTCATAAATACCATTGTACCGATATGATAAATATAAAACCCACGATTCGAGTTAGGGTTTTATATTCAGAACCAGTTAGTTCGACCGCTTTTTCAAGTTGTGTAACGACCCGCCATTTTTCACAATATTGTTGGCCTTGCTGGCCAGGTGTTACTAAACATTTAACAAACCAACCATGTAATGACCATCCCTAACCGGACTGGGTGTTACTTAAAATGTTATATGAACAATATTAAAGCAAATAAGTCTACCACTTCTAACTTATCAAAAGAACTTATGTTTCATATGACAATATATGAAATAATTATCCCATAGTCTTGGACCGTTTCCTATAGCCACATTTATAGCACAAGAAAAGTAAAAAGGCAAGTCCGCTTATTATCTGTTCGCTACCTGAGTTGGTAAATGAAACATCTATCGTCTCTTAGTCTTTAGTTCTAGCTTCTAACCTGCGGAGGCAATTCCGCATTAGTGATTAAAATATAAAGCCGTATAATTAAATAAAACAAGTCCATAAACTCCCTATCATTATCTATATTATTAGCTGTTGGGCCAATTCCAACATGTCCATTTATTGGCTGATGGTTCAGTCCACCATGTCCATTAGTTGGATGGGTCAGTCCACCATTTCCATCTATTGGCTGATGGGTCAATCCATCACGTCCATTACCGGCTGGCGAGTCCAATCTGCCATGTCCGTTATCGGCAAGTGAGTCCAATCCACCATGTCCGTAATTGGCTGGCAAGTCCAATCCACCATGCCCAATTTATTGGTTGATGGGTCAGTCCATCATGTCCATTACTTACTGGTGAGTCCAATCCGCCATATCCGTTATCAGCTAGTGAGTCAAATCCACCATGTCCATAATTGGCTGGCGAGTCCAATCCGCCTTGTCCAATTTATTGGCTAATGGGTTAGTCCATCATGTTCATTACCGACTGGCGAGTCCAATCCGCCATGTCCGTTATCGACAGGTGAGTCCCATCCACCATGTCTGTAATTAGCTGGCGAGTCCAATCCGCCATGTCCAATTTATTGGCTGATGGGTCAGTCCATCATGTCCATTACCGGCTAGCGAGTCCAATCCGCCATATTCGTTATCGGATGGTCAGTCCAATCCACCATGTCCATAATTGGCTAGCGAGTCCAATCCACCTTGTCCAATTTATTGGCTGATGGGTCAGTCCATCATGTTCATTACCGACTGGCAAGTCCAATCCGCCATGTCCGTTATCGGCTAGTGAGTCCAATGCACCATGTCCATAATTCGCTGGCAAGTCCAATTCGCCATGTCCAATTTATCGGCTGATGAGTCCAGTCCACCATGCCCGTAATTAGCTAGTGAGTCCAATCCGCCATGTCCAATTTATTAGCTGATGGGTCAGTCCATCATGTTCATTACCGGCTAGCGAGTCAAATCTGTCATGTTCGTTATCGGCTTGTGAGTCCAATCTACCATGTCCGTAATTGACTAGCGAGTCCAATCCGCCATGTCTAATTTATTGTATTATGGGCTGTTAGGTCCATTCTAACATATCCATTATTAGATTATTAAGGGCACAACCCGTGTTCGATTACGTTTATTCATTGAGCTGAATTGCACTCTGTGCATAGTGGTCGAATCTGGGCTAAAGCCGACCAGGTTGTCCAAAAGAAAAAATACAACATTTTAAATAATTATATAGACCTGGTTAGCTTGTACGTAATCCCGCAACTACAACCACGATCATAATCTGAACGAGAGCATAAAATTATACATTAGTATAATTATATTCGCGTAGAAAATAAATGCAACTAAATGATTAATATATCTATTAAATTTTGAAAATATATAATATGCCACATTAAATAATTTATTTATGAACAGGAATTAATTATTATTATTTGTATCATGCTAAGTTAAGGATATCACTAATACAATTATTTGTAATTTATTTAATTCAATAAGGTTCAACCCTGCCTTATTTAATTATGCTATTTTCTGATTTCTACACGGTTATATTTTATTAACCTATTTTTCCACGTTACTAATTTGTTATTAAAATAATTGTTTTAATTGCCAAATATTAATTTAATATGGTAAATGTGACATCTTTATTTTTTTATCATTTATAACTCTATAATTTAATTTAATTGCTTGTAATAAGCTGATTAATTATTTACTATTTATCATGATCGTATTTTATTATTTATGATAATTTCGTATAATATTTTATTATTTTAGCCACTTAACTCGTACCCCTCTAGATTAATTATTTTAAAGATTTATTACGAGTTTATATTATTTTTTTAATTCGATTCGTGTCATGTCAACCCGTATTTACAAGTTTGCCCGCTTCTTCTTCCCCGACGTTCTTCTTTTCTTCACACCTTTATCTTGGCACCAAAACCAGCACCGTCATCTACTCCTTAAATCCAAAATCAGACCACAACTTCTATTTACCCTATCAATCCAATTGGAACCCCAAAGATCCAAGCTTTATCGGAGCTATCAATGTAGAACCGGATTGCACCCACATGGAGACCGACCAGCAGCCATGGCGACCCCGACCAGCAGCCATGGTGGCCCTGACCTGCTGCTATGGTGGCCCCAACCTGCTCCCATGGCAACTTCAACGTGGCCAGCAGCACCGCCCCGATACTCCCCTTCTTCCTGCACCATGACCCAACCCAAAAAAAAAGAAACGCCACCCCGCTGCTGCAAACCACCAGGACGTGGTACCCTCCTTCATCACTTCTTGCAACTTCGTCCAATTCAAAGATTCACCCCTTCATGCCATCATCAACAAGGAAGGATCGGCCTCTTTAGGATGTTGCAGGGAGTAGGGTTATTCTCTCCCACGTCAACATGTTCGTTGCCATGAATTTGTGACACAATTGCCATGACGTTGCTGCTGTAATTGGTCAACAAACAACCATGAATTGCTGCACGACAGCAATTTGCATTCATGGACGAACTTCCAGTTTTTCCTACTTTAGTTCTTTTCTTTTTTTGTTGATTTTAGATTTTAGTTTCCATGATTATCAACTTATTATCAATTTTAACATATGTATGAATGAAAAGTAAGAAGAAATAGTGAGGAAAATACCCGAGCAAGGAGGAAGCCGGCGTCTGTTAGAAGGAAAATAATGTGAATGATGTCCCCCCTTCTCCTTATATAATGAAATGATGGCTAGGGTACGTCAAACTCACTTCACCCGTATTTCACTTAAATGGGTAAACGGGTAAATGATATAGTTCACTTAACTGGTTAAACTGGTAAATGATACGTTTCACCTAACCGGGTAGCAGGTAATTAATTTAAAAGGAAATATTAATTTTCCAACATCCAATCCTACCGTGTCGAATATTTGTTTATTATATATATATATATATATATATATATATATATTTAATTTTTTTTTCGGGTCTTCACAATCTCCCCAACTTAGAAATATTTCCTCCCCGAAATATTATAACATTAACTGGACAATCATGATTAAGTACATCTTCGAGATCAATTCATGTTACTACAATTACAAGAATTTTATGATACAAACAGGCTAGGGTATTTCTTGGCCATTCCTTGTTCAGTCTCCCATGTAGCTTCCTCTGATCCCTGATTTCTCCACAATACTTTTACCAAAGGAATTTCCTTGTTCCGGAGTGTCTTAATTTCTCTTGCCAAGATGCGAACCGGTTTTTCCTCATAAGTTAAAATCTGATTGCAGCTCTAAGTCTGTAAAATTTGTGATTATATGATCCTCATCTTGTACATATTTCTTTAACATTCACAGATGACAAACATTGTGTACGCCATTGACGCTTGGTAGAAATGGTCCTATGAATCTTGGCTTCAACTTCCCTAATGTTCTAAATCTGATCACTCCCTTCCTAGGAGATGTTTTTAGGTACACAAACTCCCTAACTTGGAACTCTAGGTCTCTCCATCGAGTGTCAGCATAATTTTTATGTCGATCCTGAGCTGCCTTAAGCCCATGCTGAATGAGTTGTACTTTTTTCAGCTGCTTCTCTCAGCATCTCTGGCCCAACTATAACCGCCTCGGTAGACTCAAACCAGCATAATGGATATCTATAGGGCCTACCGCAGAAGGCTTCAAACGGTGTCATTCCTATGTTGGCTTAATAAGAGTTATTATAGGTGAATTCAGCCAAGGCTAAGTGTTTTTCCCAATCTCCTCCCCTAGCAAGGATGCAAGCTCTTAACAAATCCTCCAAAGTTTGAATGGTCCTCTCACTCTAACTATCAGTTTGGGAATGATATACTGTACTTAGCTTGATTTAGGTCCCCATAGCTTTTTGCAAAGCTTCCCAGAATGCGAAGTGACTAGGGGATTTCTGTGCGAAACTATCTCTTTTGGAATCCCATGCAGCTTGACAATGTTAATGACATACAATTCTGCTAGGTATTCCTCCGTCCTCATTGATTTTCTAGGGATGAAATGAGCTGCCTTAGTCAGACGGTCCACAACCACCGATATAGAGTCATGCCTTTTCAGAGTCCTTAGGAGTTTAGCAATAAAATTACATGTGACACACTCTCATTTCCAGGTAGGTATTTCTAAAGATTGTAATAATTCACAAGGTAGTTGATGTTAGGCTTTGATCAGTTGGCACATTTGACACTTAGAAACAAAATCCACCACATCTCTCTTCATCCCAATCCACCGGTAGGTTCGTTTTAAGTTTTGGTACATCTTTGTAACACCAAGGTGTATTGAGAACTTTGAGCGATGAGACTCTTCAATGGATATTACGCCTTAGTGCATCATCGTTGGGTATAGAAATTCTCCCTGTAAATCTGGTTACACTGTTGGAATCTACTACCATGTTAGGAGTTTTGTCCAACATCTCATTCTGATCCTCATCTTCCATTTGCACTAGCTAAACTCGGTCTACCGATTCATTGGAAATAACCAAATTTACCAGTAATCCTATTAGTTGTTCCACTGGGTTGATAGCCACCACTTCTGATAAAATAGCCCAAAGTCTAGCTAGTTGTTGACCCTTGTCAACCTTGCCTTTCCGACTCAATGCATCGGCTACAACGTTTGCTTTCCCCGTATGGTATAAGATTTGGAAGTCGAGTCTTTCAAAAATTCTATCCCCCGCCTTTGTCGAAGGTTAAGGTCATTTTGGGTGAAGATGTACTTCAAACTCTGGTGGTCAGTTAAGACTTCAAACTGGGCTCCATACGAGTAGTGTCTCCAAATCTTCAGAGCAAAAACAACTGTTGCCAGCTCCAAGTCATGGGTTGCATAATTTTGGTCGTGGATTTTTAGTTGGCGAGAGGCATAAGCCACCACCTTACCATCTTGCATAAGGATGCATCCTAACCCTACTAGAGATGCATCACTGAAGATCACGAATCCTTCATTCTCATTTGGCAAGGTCAACACTGGTGCAGTGGTTAGACTCTTTTTCAAAGATTGGAAACTCTCCTCACACTTGCTACTCCATTCGAACTTGACTCCCTTGCATGTGAGCTTAGTCATTGGCGATGCCACCCAGGAAAAATCTTTAATGAACTTCCGATAGTAGCCTGCTAGACTATGAAAACATCGGATATCAGTGACTGAGTTGGGTTGTGGCCAATCAGTGAGTGCTTTCACTTTTGATGGATCCACTGCAACTCCAACCTTTGAGATAATATGTCCGAGGAAATTCACCTTCTTAAGACAAAAGTCACACTTTGATAGTTTGGCGTATAGCTGATTCTCCCTGAGGACTTGAAGAGCAATGGATAGGTGCATTTTTCTGTATATCCGATTCTTTTACTCGCAATTGGTGATATATGGACCGCAAGTCTATTTTAGAAAATACTCTGGCTGTTTTCAACTGATCAAATAAGTCATCAATCATTGGTAAGGGATACTGATTGTTGACTGTCACTTGATTGAGCTGGCAATAGTCAATACGCAATCAAAGCGAGGCATCCTTCTTCTTTACAAATAGAACCGGGGCTCCCCAGGGTGAAGTACTTGGCCGGATGAAACCTGCCTTCAACAGCTCTTCCAATTGACTCTTTAACTCTTTGAGTTCTGCCGGAGCCATGCGGTATAGTGCCTTAGAGATTGGTGTTACTCTAGGTGCTAGGTCAGTGACAAACTCCACTACTCGCTTTGGAGGTAACCCTGGAAGTTCATTTGGGAATACGTCTGAAAACTCTGCTACCACTGGAATCATAGACAACTCTTTGAGTTTTGACTCAGACTCAACTAGGTTAGCCAAAAAGGCTTGACAACTCTCACTGAACCACTCAGTTGCCTCACTGATGGACAAGATACAAGAAGATGGATCATGCAATGACCCTATAAAATGACCCCCATCTCACAATTACAAGGTTTTGTCACCACTCTCCTTCCTTTACAGTCAAGAAAAGCCTGGTGTGCAAAGAACCAGTCCATTCCTAACAGTACATGAAACCCTTTTACCCCATACACGATAAAAGTCCACACATTTGGTTTCCCTTGTATATCTAAGGATAAGTTAGTCACTCCTAACGTTGACTTCACCGTCCCCAGTTGCAGTGGTGACTCTATAAGTCTTGGATAATGAAGATGTTTGGAATCCTAAACTCTTAATGAATCGGGATGAAAGGAATGAACGTGTACACCCTGAGCCAAATAAAACATTGATCATAACTCCTTGAATCAGAATTTTACCTCAAATTATGTGGTCATCCTCCTCAGTGTCCTCGATTTCGATCGCATAAAGTTTCGCGTTCCCTTTGTCCAACGATTGTGTAGGTACCGGGTAGCGAAGAGGATCTGGTGCCTTCCCCTTCTCAGGCTGCTCATGTTGTTGCTTCAGGGTCTGATAGGCATTCCTTTTGCATGTGTCCCGTCCTTCCAAAGTTGTAGCACCTACGAGGCTCATTGCGTGGCCCTGAATGCATTTTTCTCTAAAATTTTTACATTGTCGATACGGAGTTCCCCTCAACGCTCCTTCTACGTCGAATATTTGTTTATTATATATATATGTATTATTTTTTTTTATTTTAATTTTTCGTGTCTTCACAAGTCGAGTTTGTTTTAGAACACGTTTATCGAGCCGACACCGGTCGCGTGTTATGAGGTATGAGATATGATGACAACGTAATGAATGCAACAATAAATAATAAGTTATCAGAATATATGGAAGTATGCAGTATATTTTCTTTATTATTATGTACCGGATCGAAGAAATAGTTTTAAGCTGAATACCGCGTCATCACCATGTGTTGCCACCACCACTATTACCGCCCGCCGATCGACGTAGCTCCGCCCCAACACAATGTCATCGTGCCATGCCTATTTTTGCCATTTTCCGGCAAGCCACCACCTTCATTGGCCACGTTGATGGCACAGATGCGTCGATCTGGTCGAGTCGGTTCTAAGTGTACCACATACAAGCACTGTTCGTGTTAAGACCCAAAAATAATAATAATAATAATAATAATAATAATAATGATAATAATAATAATAATAATAATAATAATAATAAATATTCGACACGGCAGGATCTGCCGTTGGAAAATTAATATTTTCATTTAAATTATTTACCCGCTACACGTTAATAATTAATTACCCGGTTAAGTGAAAGGTATTTTTACCTGGTTAATTATTATTTAACCGGTTAAGTGAACTATATGAGTTACCCGCTAACCCGGATAAGTGAAATACGGGCGAAGTATGTTTTCACGTACCCTATCCGTCATTTCATTATATAAGGAGAAGGGGGGCATCATTCACATTATTTTCCTTCGGAGAGACGCCGTTTTCCTCCTTGCTCGAGTAATTTTTCTTCTTTTCTTCTTCGAGGTTTTCATGCATTGCATATGTTGAATTGATAATAAGCTTGATAAACATGAGATTAAAGTCTTAAATCATTAAGAAACAACTAAATTTAAACTGGAAACCGGAATGTTGCCATGGACGACAAATGCAAAATTGGCAAGGATGGGCGAATATAACATAGCTTCCAAGGCATCCCCTCACACCCTGACGGTCCCTCTGGCTACTGGGTTGAAGGGGGGACGTTGACGTGCCCCTAGTTTCCGGTGGGTGGCGGAATTACAGCTGTTATTGGGCGGAGTTGCAAAGGTGGTGGAAAACAGAGATCACGGCAGTGGGTGAGGAAATCTGGCCGTCTAGGGCAACAATTAGGTTGCAATATGGTCAGGAAAGGTCTTTGGAGGGACGACAATGTTGAGGCGATAACGCAATCGGGCCGGTGACGCTCACCAGTGGCAGAATCAGAGACGCGAGCCCATCGCTATTTGGGGCGATCCGTCGTCGCCGCGACCGGTAGGAGGCCGGAGATGGTCGGGGAGACACTATGACGGGATGGTGGAGCTGGTCGGTGTTGGTCGATGGTGGTCAACGATGATTGACGGCGGCCGAAGGTGAATGGAGCTCAGTCGACGAACGTGAATGGGTTGATGACTTCGGGCTACGATTATGGGCAAAACCCGATAGCAACGGCAAAAGGTCCTAGTGGGGGTCAGATTTGATACGGAAGTGAGTTGACTGATGGGGGTGACTTAGCCGGAGGCGGCTTGCCATCAATGGACAGTCCGTTAGAAAACACCCCAACTCACAGCTCTGTTTTCGAGAATAAAGAGTGTTTGGGAAGAAGAAGATGTCAGTTTTGTAAATACGGGTTATATCGACACGGTTCGAGTTAAAAAATAATATCAACTCATAATAAATTTTTAAAATAATTAATCTAATGGGGTACGAGTTAAATGGCTAAAATAATAAAATATTATACGAAATTGCTATAAATAATAAAATATGGTCATGATAAACAGTTAATAATTAATAACAAATTAGTAAGGTAGAAAAATGAGTTATTAAAATATAACCATGTAGAAATCACGAAATACCATAATTAAATAATGAAGGGTTGAACCTTATTGAATTAAAAAAATTACAAATAATTGTATTAGTAATATCATTAAATTAGGATGATATAAATAATAATAATTAATTCTGATTCATAAATAAATTATTTAATGTTGCATATTATATATTTCCAAAATTAATAGATATATTAATCATTTAGTTGTATGCATTTTCTACGCAAATAAAATTATACTTATGTATAATTTTAAGTTCTTGTTCAGATTAGGATCGTGGTCGTAGTTGCGGTATTACATACAAGTTAACCAGGTCTGTATAATCATCTAAAATATTGTAATTTCCTTTTTGGGCAGTCTGGTCGGCATGAGCCCAAATTCAACCACCATGCACCGAGTGCCACCGGGGTATAGGAATATACTTAGTCCGACATGAGGCCGCACCTTTCATAATCATAGAATGAACATGTCAGGATGGACTTGACAGCCCATAAGCTCTGAATGGTCATGTTAAAATAGACATGACATGCCATAATTTCATAATGGATATGTCAGAATGGACCTGACATCCCATAAGCTCTAAATGGTCATGTCCGAATCGACCAGAATGGCCATAATTTTATAATGGACATGTCAGACTAGACCTGACAGCCAATAAATTTTGAATGGTCATGTCAGAATGGACCTGACAGGCCATAATTTCAAAATTGACATGTCAGAATGGACTTGACAGCCCATAAACTCTGAATGGCTATGTTAGAATGGACCTGGCAGACCATAATCTCATAATGGACATGTCAGAACGGACCTGACAGCCCAATAATGTTAGAATAGACCTAACAGATGGACATGTCAGAATGGACCTGATAGCGACTAATGGACATGTCAGAATGGACCTCATAGCCATAAATCTCAAAATGACCTGAGAGATAATGAATAGGGTTTTTATTGACTTTTTTTATTTAATTATACGACTTTGTGTTCTAATTACTAACGCGGAATTGCCTCCGCATGTTAGTAGCTGAAATAAAAGACTAAGAGATGACGGGGTGGGTCTTCTACCAACGCGAGTGGTGAATGAATAATGAGTAGACTTCCTTTTTATTCTCTTGTGGTATAAATGTGGCCGTGGGAAATGGTCCGAAACTGTGGGATGGTTATTTTATATATTGTCATATGGAACATGAATCACTTTAATAGAATTC
Source organism: Piper longum (assembly GCA_032619315.1). Lineage (NCBI taxonomy): Eukaryota > Viridiplantae > Streptophyta > Magnoliopsida > Piperales > Piperaceae > Piper > Piper longum. Next base: position 28,624 of record JAVDBV010007290.1, read on the forward strand.
ATGTTCTTAAATGGTATTTTATTTTTTTCGTTTAACATTTAAGCAACACCCAGTTCAGTTAGGGCGGGTCAGTTAGATATATTTTTGAATAACACCGGCCAGCTAGGCCCACAATAATGTATAAAATGGCGGATCGTTAGAGGTGGTATCAGAGCCCAGTTTCCCACAACCTCACATCTTATGACTCAAGTGCCTTGTTGAAAAGTCTAGTCATTATCTGTTCCCATTGTTACCTATTATTAATTAATTAACAATTTCATTCGCTAACATGACTAAGTCATTACTTAAAAAATAAAAAACATATTAATGAGCCATAACAGAGAAATTTTCAATATTTCAGATGGCAGGCACCCGTAGACAGTCAAGCCGTTCTGCACAGTCAGATTTGAACATGGAGAATGTGTTGGGCCAGATTCTAACGGCCATTTAGGGACTAGCACAGGCTTCAGAAAATACAAATTCTGTGGTTTAGAATATGGTTCAGTAGTTACCTAGAGTGGTAGTAGGGAATGGAGCCTTAAACTCGGCAGTGGGTCTTAGTAACGTCCCAGATGGTGATCAGGGGAGTGCCCAAGGGCGGGCAAGGTTAGTTGGCCCGGGCAAGCAAGGGGAGCTTCCAAACCCAGTGCCACCAGTAGTCCAACAAATGGTGCCGCTAGCTGTGGATGATGGTGACCAATACACTGTGGAAAAGTTTCGGAAGAATGGAGCTGAGGTATTCATTGGAGGGATTGATCTAATGAAGGTGGAGAGCTGGATAGACATTATTGAAAAAGCGTTTAGAGCTCTCTCTATGGCCCACCGCCATCAAGTGAGGTTGGCAACATGCATGCTTCAAGAGGAAGCATCTTATTGGTGGAAATCCATGGAAAAGACTACATTCCATCAACGTGAATTTCATCCATCTCATGGGTGGAATTTGTAACAGCTTTCAATGGACAGTGTTTTCCTGAGTCCGTTGTATAGAAGAAAGCATTGGAATTCACCACTCTAGCTCAGAGAGAGGATTCGATCAAGGAATATGCAAAGAATTTCTTGCAGTTGGAGCGATTTACACCTAGGATTCTAGCGACTGACAAGGCGAGAGTGGAAAAATTCTTCTAGGGGTTGAAGCCAGAATTGAGGAGTAGGGTGGCAACAACACTAAGGGGCACTATAGCTGAGGTAATCGAGGCAACCACAAAAATAGGGGAAGGCTACTATGCAACATAAGAATGCCAACTATGTTGATCGCCAAAACAGGTTCGTGGGACACCAGCAGCAAAACTACCAAAGGAACATAGATGGGAACCTCAAAAGGAAGTTTGAGGAGAGTCAGCCTAGATGATGTAAAAATTGCAGCAAGATGCATTTAGGGCCATGCAAGAAGTCCTGTCGGTGCTACAACAGTGGAAGGATGGGACACATGCAAAAAGAGTGTCATTAGCTCCCAAAGCAACAACAGGAGCATCCTGAGAAAGGGAAGGCACCAGCTCCTATTCGCTACCCAGCACCTGCACAACTAGTGGAAAAAGGGAAGGTGAAACTTTATGTGGTCGAAATTGAGGATGCTGAGGTGGATGACAATACTGTTCGAGGTAAAATTTTGATTCAAAGTGTTATTGTGGATGTCTTATTTGATTCGGGGTGTACACATTCATTCCTTTCATCCCAACTCGTTAAGAGTCTAAGACTCCAAACATCTCCATTATCTAAGACTTATAGAGTGACCACTACAACTGGAGACGGTGAAGTCACAACGTTAGGAGTGACTAACCTATCCTTAGATATACAGCGAAAACCCTATGTATGGAACTTTATCGTGTATGGGGTAAAAGGGTTTGATGTACTGTTGGGGATGGACTGGTTGTCGGCACACCAAGCTTTTCTTGACTGTAAAGGGAAGAGAGTGGTGATATGGGGGTCATTTTCCAAGGGTCATTGCATGATCCATCTTCTTGTATCGTGTCGATTTGTGAGGCAACTGAGTGGTTCGGTGAGAGTAGTCAAGCCTTTTTGACTAACCTAGTGGAGTCTGAGTCCAAATCCAAAGAGTTGTTCGTGATTCCGGTGGTAGCAATGTTTCCAGATGTATTCGTCAATGAACTTCCAGGGTTACCTCCAAAGTGGGTAGTAGTGTTTGTCATTGACCTAGCACTTGGTCTAACACCAATCTCTAAGGCAACATACTGCATGGCTGTGGCAGAACTCAAAAGAGTTAAAGAGTCGACTAGAAGAGTTGTTACAGGCAGGTTTCGTCCGGTCAAGTACTTCACCCTGGGGAGCCCCTATTCTATTTGTAAAGAAGAAGGATGACTCACTTCAACTGTGTGTTGACTATCGCCAGCTCAATCAAGTGATAGTCAAGAATAGGTACCCCTTACTAAGGATAGATGACTTATTTGATCAGCTGAAACAGCCAGAGTATTTTCTAAAATAGACTTGCGGTCTGGATGTCACCAACGGCGAGTAAAGGAATCAGATATACAGAAAATAGATTTCTGAACTCGGTATTGGCATTTTGAGTTCCTGGTTATGCCTTTTGGTCTAACAAATGCACCAGCGGCCTTTATGTCACTTATGAACACGATACTCCATGCATACTTGGACAAGTTTACTATCGTGTTTGTGGATGACATTTTGTTCTACTCAAATAATGAGGATCACGTGAAACACCTGTCCATTACTCTTCAAGTCTTGAGAGAAACTCAAATGTTCGCCAAACTATCAAAGTGTGACTTTTGGCTGAAGGAGGTGAATTTCCTCGGACATATGGCAGGAGATGCAGTGGATCCATCAAAAGTGAAAGCAGTCACTTATTGGCCACAACCCAAGCCAGTCATTGATATCCGAAGTTTCCTTCTGCTAGCAGGTTACTATCAGAAGTTCATTAAAGATTTTTCTAGTGTGGCATCGCCAATGACCAAGCTCACATGCAAGGGAGTCTAGTTCAAATGGATTAGCAAGTGTGAGGAGTGTTTCCAATCTTTGAAGAAGAGTCTAACTACTGCACCAGTATTGACCTTGCCAAATGGTAATGAAGATTCGTGGTCTTCAATGATGCATCTGTGGTAAGGTTAGGATGTGTCCTTATGCAAGGACGTAAGGTGGTCGCTTACACTTCTCGCTAATTGAAGATTCACGAACAAAATTATGCAACCCATGACTTGGAACTGGCAGCAGTTGTTTTTGGTCTGAAGATTTGGAGATACTACTTGTATGGAGCCCAGTTCAAACTGTTCACTGACAACCAAAGTTTGAAGTATATCTTCATTCAAAATGACTTTAATCTTCGACAGAGGCGGTGGATAGAATATTGGAAGGACTACGCTTCTAAATCAAATACCACTCAGGGAAAGCGAACGTGGTAGCTGACGCGTTGAGTCGGAAGGGCAAGGTGGACAAGGGCCAATAGCTAGCTAGACTTTGAGCTAGGTCAATAGAAGTGGTGGCTATCAACCCTGTGGTACAACTAACAGGATTATTGGCAAACCTGGTTATCTCCAATGAATTGGTTGACTGGGTGAAGCTAGGACAAATGGAAGATGAGGAGCTGACTGAGATATTGGACAAGACTCCTGACATGGTAGCAGATTCTAACAGTGTAATAAGATTTAGAGGGAGGTTGTGTGTAACCAATGATGAGGCACTGAGGTGGAATATCCTGGAAGAGGCTCATCGCTCAAAGTTTTTAATACACATTGGTGTTACAAAAATGTACAAGGACTTAAAGCGAACCTACTAGTCGATTGAGATGAAGAGAGATGTGGTGGGTTTTGTTTCTAAGTTTCAGACTATTAAACTGGTCAAAGCTCAACATCAACTACCCGGTGGATTATTACAATATTTAGAAATACCTACCTGGAAATGGGAGTCTGTCACTTGTGATTTTAATGCTAAACTCCAAAGGACTTTTAAAAGGCATGACTCGATATGAGTGGTTGTAGACCGTTTGACTAAGGTAGCTCACTTTATCCCCACGAAATCAATACAAACAGTGGAATACGTAGTTGAATTGTATGTCAATAACATTGTCAAGCTACATGGGATTCCAAAGGTGATAGTCTCTGACCAAAATCCCCTATTTGCCTCACATTTATGGGAAGCTTTCCAAAAAGCTGTGGCGACCCAAATCAAGCTAAGTACAACATATCATCCCCAAACTGATGGTCAGAGTAAGATGACCATTCAAACTTTTGAGGATTTGTTAAGAGCTTTCATCCTTGACTGGGGAGGAGATTGGGAGAAACACTTAGCCTTGGCTGAGTTTACCTATAATAACTCTTATCAAGCCAGCATAGGAATGGCACCGTTTGAAGTCTTATAGGGTAGGCCCTATAGATCTCCATCATGCTAGTTGGAGTCTACCGAGGCGGTTATTGTCGGGCCAGAGATGGTGAGAGAAGCAGCTGAAAAAGTACAACTCATTCAGCAAAGGCTTAAGGCAGCCTAGGATCGAAAGAAAAGTTATGCTGATACTCGAAGGAGGGACCTAGAGTTCCAAGTCGGGGAGTTTGTGTACCTAAAGACATCTCCTACGAAGGGAGTGATCAGATTTAGAACATCCGGAATGTTGAAGCCAAGATTCATAGGACCATTTCCAATCCTTGATTGAGCTGGAAATTATGCATATAGATTAGCATTACCACCAAGCCTCGATGGTGTAAAAAATGTTTTTCATCTGTTAATGCTGAAGAAATATGTACGAGATGAGAATCATATAATCACAAATTTTGCAGACATAGATCTACAATCGGATTTAACCTATGAGGAAAAATCGATTCGCATCTTGGCAAGAGAAATTAAGACACTTCGGAACAAGGAAATTCCTTTGGTAAAAGTATTGTGGAGAAATCAGGGATCAGAGGAAGCTACGTGGGAGACTAAACAAGAAATGGCAATGAAATACCCTAGTCTGTTTGTAGCATAAAATACTTGTAATTGTAGTAACATGAATTGATCGCGAAGATGTAATTAATCATGACTGTCCTATTAATGTTATAATATTTCGCGGACGAAATATTTCTAAATTGGGGATCAGACATTAGAAAATTAATATTTCTATTTAAATTATTTACCCCCTACCCGGTTAATTATTAATTACCTGGTTAAGTGAAAGGTATTCTTTACCCGGTTAATAATCAATTAACCGGTTAAGTGAACCATATAATTTACTTGTTTACCCGACTAAGTGAAATACGGGGCGAAGTGTGTTTTTGCCGTAGCCGTCATTTCATTATATAAGGAGAAGGGGGCGTCATTCACATTATTTTTCTTCGGACAGATGCAGGCTTCCTCCTATCTCAGGTAATTTTTTGTTCTTTTCTTCTTTGTGGTTTTCATGAATTGCATATGTTGAATTGATAATAAGCTTGATAAACATGAGATTAAAGTCGTAATCAATAAGAAACAACTAAATCTAAACTGGAAATCGGAATTTTGCCATGGCCGACGAGTGCAAATTGGCAAGGATGGGCGACTGTAACATAGCTTGCAAGGCATCCCCTCACACCCTGACGGTCCCTCTGGCTGCTGGGTTGAAGGGGGGAGGTCGCCGTGCCTCTAGTTTCCGGTGGGTGGTGGAATTGCAGCATTTATTGAGCAGAGTTGCAAGGGTGGCAGAAAATAGAGGTCACTTTGGTGGGTGAGGAAATCCGGCCCTCCGGGGCAGTAATTTGGTTGCAATCTGGTCGGGAAAGGTCTTTGGAGGGTCGGCGATGCTGAGGCGATCACCCAATCGGGGTGGTGATGCTCGCCGGCGACAAAATCGGCGACGCAAGCCCATCGCTAGGTGGGCGATCCATCGTCGCCGCGGTCGGAAGGTGGCGGGAGGTGGTCGGGGAGACACTGTGACGACATGGTAGGGCTGGTCGGCGTCAGTTGATGGCAGTGGACGACGATTGATGGCGGCCGGAGGCGAAAAGTACTCAGTCGACGAACGTGAACGAGATGATGACTTCGGGCTACGATTATGGACAAAATCCGATAGCAGCGGCCAAAGGTCTTGGTCAGGGTGGGACTTCGCACGGAAGTGAGTTGACTGATGGGGGTGGCTTGGCTACCAGAGGCTTGCCGTTAATGGATAGTCCGTCAGAAAACACCCCAACTCAGAGCTCTGTTTTGGAGAAGAAGAGTTGGGTAAGAAATTAATAAAATGTGGTCTTGATAAATGGTTAATAATTAATCGGCTTATTACGAGCGATTAAATTAAATTGTAG
>JAVDBV010007293.1:5537-19493 GCA_032619315.1 Piper longum
CCCCCCCCCCCCCCCCCCCCCCCCCCCCCCCCCCCCCCCCCCCCCCCCCCCCCCCCCCCCCCCCCCCCCCCCCCCCCCCCCCCCCAGTTGAATTTTGTAAAATTTCAAGTCCAAAACTCCAAATATTTAAGATTGAGTGGACTCGGGAGTGAGAGTTGTTAGTTGGGCTATTTCTAGAGCTGGATGGACCTATTGGGCTTGGAAAAATTCTAAAATGATATCTACTAAGCCAAAGGCGCACAAATATTAATATGGTGTTATAGGAATACAACCTAAAATTTGGGAGAAATTGCATACAATTTATCACCATTTGACTAAGGTTTAAGATTTTACATCTGAAGTTAAGGAACTAGGGTTTCACCCGCACATTCTAGAAAATTGATTAAAATAATCACCTCAATAATTTTTAATTAATGCCAAAACTTACAAGTTTCTAGTAGGTAATTAGTGACTCCGTTGATGAATTTTACAAAGTTTACAAACCACTCTTAATTAGCTCACCACAGAGCACAATCACTGAGCATGGCAAACACACATGCATCACTACAAACACACTAAACATTAGGGGTTTTGTTCATGCCCTATAATTTTTGTCAAACATTTTGCACTAAAGTGGAACTTAAACGTTATAGTAATTCAAGCTTGATATTATTTAAACATAAAATAACATTTCATATTGCGTATAAATGGCAACTCTACTCATAAGTACAAATTCCTCCTTTACCAAAAAAAATACAATAAAGGGTGTATCAATTGTTGCAAGTATCAAGGCCTTTTTTGCCACCTCCATTCTACATCTTTTATGTTTAAGTTCCATGACAGTTCACTTTAAGCCAACATCTTATAAGAAACTATACCAAGTTTTAAAAGTTTGTAAAAGAAAGAAAAGAAGAACTAAAGATTATAAAAATTTCATGCATAAATTAATTTCTATTTGTTAGTTTGTACATGTCCAAGCAAAAGAAGATCTCCAAACACAATCATCAAGTTGGGTCATGGATGATATTAGTGACTTGAATATACGCTAATGAAAAAGTCATATTCATTGAGTAAACTTTTGGATTAAAAGATGTATGTAACACATGTTACAAGTCCCTTGTGGGGGCCCTTTGAGCCCAACACATCAATTTGTGATAAGCAAAAAGATAGCAATATTACCATATCAAAGTGAAATGACCAACTAGCGACCCAATTGAAACGGCAAGTTTTTGTGACCACGTAGCAATCGCTAATTTATTCACCACTATTAGCAACTACGTAGCGACCGAAATAGTGACCACAAGTTTGTTACCGTAAAGTCCAGTTGCTCTTGCCAATCCTAAAGTGTTGCAACACCATTTCTGATTGTTATGCAGTTAGTTTTTCTTAATATATAAAAATTGTTTCTATTAACCATTAGCGACCGATATGCAATCACAACAGATCGGAAATCTTCAAGTTCAAGTCCACAAACTGAAGATGCACCGTGACGACCGACCACTGTTGCTGTCCCATCGCTGGCTTGCCCCCGCCCCGTCACCACTTCACTACACCTTGCCATCCACTACCGGCTTACTGCTGAGATCGCTATCCACTGTCAGCCAAACATCTCCATTCGATCTCCTCACCACCATCAGCCTCATCGCCACCCACATCAACAACCCTGCCACAAGCTAGGTATAACTTTTTTTTAAAGGAAATTTCTGTAATTTTTGTGTTTATATAATTATAGTTAATGCAATTGGATTAATTTGTATAAAAAATGTAGGTTTAATGTGAAAAATATGTAGGTTTAATGTACTTATAGTTAATGAAATTTTTATGTTCATTACAATTTGTTGTGTGTTTGTTTATATAATTACAGTTAATGCAATTAGATTATTTTTTTGTAAAACTTTGTCACTGTCGTAATTGATAATATTATAAATGTAGCTTTGATATAATTAATATTTATGTAAACTTGAATTTAGGTTTAATGTGATTTTCTTAGTCATAGTTATGTGTTATATATACTATTAAAAAATTGGAATTGATACGGTGATGCATTATGATTAATCATGTTTAAAAAAATGGAAATTTATGTAATTGATGTGATCCTTTTAATTATATTTATGTGGTATAATGATGTTAAAAAATTATAATTGATGTGATTAAGTATGAGTAATCATATTTATGTTTCACCATGTTTAAAATAAATGGAAATTTATGTAATTGACGTAATTAAGTATGACATGTTTATTTAATTGTATCATATATGATGCCGAATTTATTTATTATATTTAAGATCTACATCAATTGAAATTGTTTAGTTTTAATAATTTTGTTTAGTATAATTTGAATGTGTTGCTTAGGTGTTGATTAGGGATCTTTAATGATTAGGAGTAAGCAATGTTTTGTAAAATTTATCCTTAGTTCATAAATATTCAACATCGATGTATCACCTTGTCCAATTTTTTTGTTATAGTAAGATCTATAGTCCGTAAATACAAACACATTGATATATATTATTGGCATCATGTGAAGATTAATAATCATCATTTAACCAGCTTGAAATTGTAATGTTTTTGCTTACAATGTCAAGCTGTGTATAAAGTTAAAACATACATCAGTGTATACTACTCCAATGAATACCAATGACTATGATTGGCTATATCAAAGGTGGTTAGATGGAAGAATTTTCAATCCAAATTATGAATATGGGGTTGAGTTGTTTGTGCCAATCGAAGGAGCATGAAATGGGATTATGTCAAGCAATATCTATATTATAATGAATTTATGCCTGCTTATTATATATGGACGTCTCATGGTGAGGGTTCAATGTCCCGATTTGGTTATGAGTATCAAAACTCAAGTTCAAGTGCATTGGATGGTAATTTAGGTTTTAGATGGGTGGTCCATGATGTTGATGGTCCACATTTTGATACATCTCACCAATCTACACATGACCATGACTTTCCCAATGAACAACCTAATCTAGATACAAGAGCATTTTATGATCTCCTGAGACAATAAGATCAATAGTATTATGCCTCTCCTTTGTTTACAACTACATGGTTATTAAATTTAAAACAAGTCTATAAGTTTGTTTTTGCTATAAAATATGTTTTGCCAAGAGAAAACAAGCTACCTCGCTCTTTTTAGAACTCAAAGAAATCGATGAAGAAGCTTGAAATGAGGGTAGAAAAAATACATGTATGTCCAAATGAGTGCATAATGTATTATAAGGAGACATCTCGCTTACACAAATGTGTATACAACAAGGCCCCAAGATATTTGTCACATGAAGATGATATTTAGAAGAAAGGTGTCACAACCAAATGTTGTGATATTTTCCAATAATCTCAAGATTACAAAGATTATTCATGTTGAGCAAGACTATTGAACACGGCTTGGTATGCAAACAATCCAGGACACCCGGAGTAATGACTAACCCAGAACATAGCAAGGCAATGAAACATTTTGACAGTCCTTGCTTGTTTTAGATGCATGCAATGGTTCTACTTCTTTTTCACTAATGATGTTGGCTCTAGTTCTAGACTTCTAGTCCACTAAGCTACCCTCACACTAACGAGTGCTTGCTCCGCCGGATTGACGAGCTAAAGACTCATGATCAAGAAATACCAAATAGAGATCATGAGATAACAGCACGAGGTTGAAGAGAGAGTGTGTGTGGGTAGATGAAGGAGGAGGCTGAGGATAGGGATCGCCAACTCATCAAGTCACTTGATGAGAGGGAGTCATGAATGAGAGAGTGGTGGATGAAGGAGGCTAATAGACGAGATGAGATCATGCTTCGTTGGATGTTTCTTATGGTTAAAGATACTCGATGTGGCCTTGATGATTCATCTACATCAAGACTTGACCAACAATATCATCATAACGATCCATCTCCTTTATGTATTTGACATGAATTGATTATGTTTAACATATTGGTGTATTTGATAAATATTTTTTATATAGTTTAGGTTCAGTTTATGATAATCTAATTAGTCATGGATTTTTAAAAAAAATTATTAAAAGTAAATTTATTATGTTTAACATGGAATTACTAAATAAAATCATTTTTATTTTTGTTTTTGCCACAAATTTGCGATCATTTGCTACCGCATTGAGAATGGAATGGCAAACAACTATCGTCTTTCAACCAAATTAGTGATTGGTTTTGCAACCCTAAGTGAAATTGCAAATAATTTAATGATGACATCTGTGACTGCAAAGACAGTCGGAAAATTTGAAACCATATAGCGTCGGTATATTCCCAATCTCAACATTTACGACCGGAAACTTTCTTGGTCACAAAACTCCATTGCGACTCCGGTTTTTGTGACTGGCTTTCGGTCGCAAAATGTATTAGTGACCAGATTTAGGGTCTTTCGCGACAACATTTATGATCACTGAAGACCTATTTATTCTACTAGTGACTTTAGAAGTTGGTTAGACATGATCATTTGTTTATCCACAGCCACCCCTAATTCCTGGTCTTTAATAATATTGCTCAATTTTAGTTTTTAAAGACCAGAGAGGTGAGATATATTTAGACATAATTATTAGTGCAACTTCTTTGATTATATAAACTAAAGAGAAGCTAGTATATAAGGTTTTACATTTTTACCATTTTGACGTTCGCTAAATGGTTAGTATGAGCCTAAATTTTCACTACTTTATATATCACATTGTAAACTGACAATACTAAGTAGGCAAAAAATTACAATTATTTAAAATAGCTTCTCACTCACAAAATATGTTTCAGTAATCTAAACTATAAAAAATTAGTTGGAGTTACAAACTAGAAAATAAGTAATAAAAAATCTAAAATTATAATCTCTTTGAACCAAGGCTTTGACTACTAAAGGTTTTATGATTAAGGTTGAAGTAGAGATGAGTTTTATAATCATATATATTTACAATAACTAAATATCCCTCAATTAAGTCGGTAAATGATTATGTAGTAGAGCCTTATACCACTATTGTTTCTATTTAAAGTTAGCTCGGTCAAATTAACTGAATTTTTCATCGTCCATTCATATAGTGAGTATGTTATTCATTTTTGTTCTAATTTTTAATTTGAATTTATAAAGCACATGCCATTTACCCAAAGGTTTTAGTGTCAGTTCGGTTATTACCCAAATCAGATTAGTAGGATTCGGCCCTTTTTGCCATGGGTCATATAAGTTATGGTGTATGTTTGTCCAGCCATAACTACCTTCAGTGCTTGGTATGCCTATTTGGATGCTACACACCCTTTTTTTTATGTTTGGTCTAGTCAAGTCGTATATAATTAGATCCTAGGACTATAGCCCTCGCACGTCTTTTGTGTAATTGTCGTGTGTTTGATAACCTTTCAAATCATCCTAACCCCTCTTTGAGATATGCAGTGCAATTCTCAAAGTACAATCGCTTTATGGTAAAACTCCTATGTTTTTGTGTTTTGAACTAACCCAACTCATACCTATTTAGGTAACTCAACTCATATCTATATATTTAATCTAATCATAGCTCTTTAGATATGATACTCATTCTTATGACATCACCAAGTCAACCCATACTTCTTTAGGTATGACACTCATACCTATGACATCGCCAAGTTAACCACATTTTTTCTATAAAACCTGTCCCTTCCCTCACCTTTTCACCATTTCTCCTTACCTTCTCCCCTCCAATAACCATCATCTCCTCTACTTGGCATTCTTTTTTGTCCTTTGAGCACTGATCCCCATACTCTACATTTTTAGCCTCCTAGGGTGGTAGGCTTTAAGATTGGATGCCTCAAAAGACCTCCCCTAGGTCTTCCCTCTTTAGTTTCAAGTTTGTGTTGCCTCTTTTGCTCACTATATGATATTTATTGCTAATATTTTCGCATTATTTTCATTTTTATGACATTTTAAGCATATATATTTGCCTCTGAACAGATTTTTGAGTACCAATGTATCTTATTTTTCCATGTAAATAAATAGATATGCTTTTTATAATTCACATAAGTCAATGATCTTCATTATTTTAGTATAAAAAGCATATCTTGGCACTCTGATGTTAAATTTTCAATATTTTTATTTTGTTAGACTCATAACATGTATATATACAACTTTTGTGTTGGGTGTTTTGCTCTCCATGACATAGAATGTGCATTTATGAGGGTCAAAAGTGAGGAAAGGTGCCAACATTTATTTTTATAGTGATATAAGCACCCATTTCTCCAATTTTTACTCATTGATCTTGTTGGATATGTTGATGAAAAGCATGCCAGTTTGTTAATGGTGATGCTAGGATTTTGTGTTAAAGTTTTAAGCTTAATATAACCACTAAATAATCATGAACATCACCCTAAAGTACTGCTTATATTTCAACTGTTGTTTGTGACTGTGAGCGTGATCTTTAATTGTGTTGTATATTAAGCCATCAATTTTAAGCTAATAAAATCAGGTAAAAATACATAATGCTCCAATAAGTGTCTAATTGAAATATATAAATTTTTGGAATGAATAAAAATTATCTAAGTATGTTTGGGAGGTGTTGGCATGGACAATGTAAAGATAGAGGGTGAAAACAATAGTTTTTTTCACTCCAGTTGTAAATTACTTTAAAATAGTTTAATGGTGTTGGATTTTAGTCAAACTTAGTTCACACCTTACCCTATGTCTGATAGATTTGTGACAAATTTTGGTCCATTTTAGTAGCTTCTCAATTTTATTTGTAAATTTTCAATTTTTTTGGGTCCATATAGCTCCAAAAACAGCACATCGAGTGATCCAAATTATAAAATCTACAAAGCCAATTTAAAAATTAAATTGGGTCAAACTCTTGGAGGGCTCAATCGTCCTATGTTAGCTAACTAAGCCTAATGACTCAAGGCCATTTGGAGTCCTCTAGACCATAAATGAACAATTACAAAATTGGTGTGTAACCCAGGGACACTGTTACAACACCTTAGCACCAAGCTTAATGGGCCTCATTCCTTTTGATTCGCCCATGGGCCAGCCATGGTGGATGTAAAACCCCAAAAATAACTAGTTTATTTTATTTAGAGTTTTATAAATCTTGGAACGAATCTTAAATATTATTTAATTAAATTATTTTTTAGGAATTAATATCATAAATTATCAATTATTATCTTTAGCATATCAATCCAATGGTATTTATGAATTGTTTAAAATAAGTTTTTTTATTGTATTCTACTTTATTTTTTTATTTTTCTCTTTTGGCCAAGTAAGGTTCAACCATAGGTGGAACCTGTTGGCTTGGGTTAGCAGCTACAGTTTCTTAAGTAGGCTTATCTAGTGTTCAAGGATAGAGTTTTGGTTGAAAGTTGAAGATAAGGAAAGATTTTGTCTCCCCACGTTAGTGGGAGATTTTTGGGATTGAGAGTTATGAGTGTCATTTAACACCCATTCGCATTAAACTCAATATTAAGATTTTAACTTTTCATTAGCACGATAATGGTTGGAGTTTCATATATTTATGTGTGATTATGTTCTTTTCTATAGAAGTTTAGTGTAGTGACTTATTGAAATTCCATACATATTCTTTTATATAAAGGATAATTCTGTTGATATTAAATGAAAATCATCTTAATAGTTTGTAAGCGCATTTGACTCATAAAGAGAGGGCTTTAGAGAAGTTCATCGAGTAGCTTGAAGGAAAATATTTTCTTTAGGTTTATTCCTTTAGAGCATCTTATTTCCAACAGTTTTTACCCTCTAGTATCATCTATTTTTTTATTGGGAGCCTCTCCAACTTCTTTTGCGTATAGGTACACCTCTCCTCTTCCTTTCGCATGCTTCTTATGTGTTTGTACTTTGTTTATTAATCGAATCACAATTATAACTAATCACTATTGGGTTAATTAAAATGTTATAAATTCATGTGTATGAGCGTATAATAATTGTTCAGGGAATATTTTACCAGTTAAAATGAGATTAGTATTGAATTATCATTCAGTGTTTACAATCTTTTATATTTATAATGTCACTACTAAAATAAATAAATAAATAAATGTATATATATATATATATATATATAAGAACCTTATGATGTTGTATTGGTAAATTAAGATAGGGATTATTAGAATATTATAATCACAAGCGTTGAATCATAATAACATGCTTATAATGAATGAATTTCAAACCTTTACCGAGTTAAGTAATTTAAAATAATCTTATGTGTAATATCCTTGAAAATTTAATACAAGTTATATTAAATAATTGGATATGACAATCTAACTAATCTTAGGATAATTAATCACAGTTAGTGAAAAGTTAACAAATTGTTATTAATATATATATATATATTCAAGTTATTATTAACAAAATAAGTAACTGTCATTCTTAATTGGAATTAAAATGTTATATTAATTAATAGTCTAAATGGTAACCTAAATTTCAAGGATGGTAAGCTTAATTAGATTTTCATAGTTAAATAATTAACGTGTAAGGGAAAATACACTAATATTAGTAATTAAATACATGCCAGTAAGTCAATAATTATTTTATCGTTGACTAAGGGTGAATTGCGATTGAATAATTAATTTAAAAGGTAAGGTATGAGTTAACTTATTGTGTAATATGAATAATTAATTATCTCACTAATTTGTTATAAATAATGTAAATTTAAAGCTTAATATTTTGTGTGTTACATGTTTATTTTGTCGAGTTTTAATCATCATCTAATAAATTCATTTCATTCCATGCATTTTTACTCGTATAAAATTATAACTATGTATAATTTTATTGTTTCATTCAACTTAAGATCGTATGTCTTAATTGTGGGTGCCTCATTATAATTTCAAGTCCGTATAATTACTTAAAATGTTATATATTTCTATTTGGCAGCCTTAGTCAGTCTGAGCCCACATTCGACCACCATGCGCCAAGCACAACCGGGGTTAAAGAATTAACTCAATTAGACATGGGGTCACACCCTTAAAATTTTTCAAAGATTAAATATCTGCCCATATGCCAAAGGGGTGATAGGGCGCAATAGCGTAAGACGACTCATTATGCACTTCTGATATCGAGAGGGTCAGTCAATGCCAAGCATCGGTAACTACAAGCTGTGGGTCATGTAGTGTTTGTGCGCATACATGGGATTGTAGCGGATAGGGGAAGCCACCCCTCCTGACATAATAAGAGATTGGCATAGGTTCATAATTACTTAAATACTTAATTAATGATGTTGTGGAATATATTGACTTATTTTTTTTAATTATATGACTTAGTATTTTTATCACTAACATGGTTAAGAGTGTCATTGGTGGTTCCCTTACCAACCTAGGTTGGAAGAAATATGAATAAAATTGAACTTCTTCTCTATATAAATTGAGTTAAAATTGTGACTATGGGAAACGATTTGGAGGTTGTGGAACTTGCTTTTGTGTAGTTAGTTTATCTTCTGCTATTGTTGCATGTTATATTTAATATAGCATGATTTATTTTATCATTAATAAATTCTTAGAATTTCAACTTTAACTAATTCCTTGTGTATGAATTTAATTTGCATGATTTAAAAAGAATTTTACGTCATGGGTTTATTTACAATGTCATAAATTAATAAAAAATTAATTTATGAGATACTCAGGTTTATATAGTAACGCTTGGCCCATGGCTCAAAATGGGTCGGTCATTACAAGTGGTATCAAAGCCCAGTTTCCCACTAGCTCACAATTTATGACTCTAGTACCTTATTGAAAAGTCTAATATTTATCTTTTCTCAATGTTTTGTGTTGTGATCAACAAATTTTTCACTAATAAACCCAAGTCATAATCAAAAAACATATTAATGAACCATAACGGAAAAAAAAAATCGACGTTTCAGATGGCAGGCACACATAGACAGTCAATCCGATCTACTTAGTCATGTTTGAATACTAAAAATGTATTGGCCCAAATCTTGGCACCCATACAAGGACTAGCATAAGCTTCAACAAATATTAACTCTATTGTTCAGAATATTTTCCAACGGTTACGGGGAGTGCTAGTTGGAAATGGAGCCTCAAATTCAACAACGGACCCTAGCATAATCCCAGACGGTGGTCAGGGGGGTTCCCAAGGGGGGGCTAGTTTAGTGGAATTGGGCTAGTTTTGGGGATTGAAGCCAAAATTAAGGAGTAAGGTTGTTACGGCACCAAAGAGTATGATAATAGAGGAGATCGACTCAACCACCACTCAGGAGTTGGTGTTTGAGTACGACCGTGCCCAGAGCAGGGGAAGGTTACTTCGCATGACAAGAATGCCAACCCTCTCAGTAAACTAAATTGGCCAGCAGGACACCAACAACAGAGCCACATTGGTAACATAGAGGGGAACCTTAAAAGGAAGCATGAGGATACTCAACTAAGACGGTGCCCTAACTGCAACAAGATACATTCGGGGAGGTGCAGGGAGCCTCATAGGTGCTACAACTAGGGGAGGACGGGACACTTGCAAATGGAGTGTCATCAGCCTCTGAAGCAAAAGCAGGAGCAGCCCAAGAAGGGTAAGGCACAAGCTTTTATTCACCACCTGACACCTACACAACCGGCAGACAAGGTGAAGGCGAAACTCTATGCAGTTGAAGTCGAAGACACTAAAGAAGAACGACTACTAGATAATACGCCAATTTAGATAATTGTTAAATAATTTGAAAATAATGTGGAAGAAGTTGATAGGATGCTTTATATCATACTTTTTGCATAACTATGTACCTTTTTATCGCCAAAAACATAAAATAAAAGCAATAAAAGGAAGAAGAAAGAGATGAAGTCATGCCGATACTATTATTAACAGTGAGGGGATTTTTTGATGAGTTAACAATTAAAAATTTCCCTTGTGGGGATTGAGGTGACGACTTATAGATCCAGAACAAGTTGTAAGTCGAAGGGCAAATTTAAAGGGAACCTTTAAAAGGATATGAGACCCCAAGGTATCGTGTTGGTAATTGATTTGTGAAGATAAATCTTTAGCATATTCAAAAGCTTTTATTGAGTTAGAAGACATTCTGGAAGTGTTAAAGCATAAGCACCGATATGGGACAGTATGTCACTTATGTACCATGTTAGGTGCATGTGACACTTAACCAAAGAGCGTATATAGGACACCTTTACAATCGGAGGTGTTATCTAGGTAGTATAGGTGATATGGGACACTTTTACAATCTAGATGACAGTGTCATGGGATAGTGTGCCCCACTTTAGTTATGTATATGAGTGACAATACTTAAACCGAGAAAAACAAATACACCCATGAATTGTAGTATGCTAGGTGGCATGATATGAGTTAATGAAAAGTGAAGACACCAATGAAGCATAGAGACACTTATAAAGTCATTTAAAATGATTACTCAAATTCAATGAAGGATGTAGAAGTAGTGAACAAGTAGATTAAAATGACTCACGTGATCAACCATCACAAAGTAGAAGTGGAACGAAAATTTTAAATCGTGATTTTTTAAAATGAATTTTTATAGTAAAATGTGAAGATATTTAAACTAACTTGCTTTCGCGTAGTTAATTTATCTTATGCTATTGTCACATGTTATATTTAATATAGCATGATTTATTTTATAATTAATAAATTCTTAGAATTTGAACTTTAACTAATTCCTTGAGTATGAATTTAAGTTGTATAATTTTAAAAGAATTTTATGTCATGAGTTTATTTACAATGTCATAAAGTAATAAAAAATTAATTTACTAGACACGTGATTTTATATAGTAACAATTGACTCGTGGCTCGGAATGGGTAGGTCATTACAGTGAAATTGACCTATGAACCTTAGAATGCAAGAGCCCGCCCATCCAATTTCAGCCCAATTGGACATTGTTAGGCCCATCCAATAACCTTCGATTAAAACCATAGAATTTATTAAAGCTTACTAAGTGAACATGAAACCAAAACCTTAATTAAGTTACCTAATAAGGTTTAAAATTTCACTTATGACCTAATTAAGATAATTAAATGATATTAAGTATTTAGCTTGTGTTGAGGCTTTGCCTCATTTTGCATGCAAATGCACCCTATTCTTATTCGGTTTCATCTCCATCTTAGGTATTCTGGGTCTGTTTATCGACTAAAATTTGAAACTCTACTTGTCTAGGTCTGTAGGACTCTCCATTTACTTCATCTCTTCTTGACTCCTTATAGGACGAATTTAATTGCATTTTAGACATAGGACGGCATCGGCGGAACTTTATTGGATCCTTTTGATATCAGGTCATTTACTCATGTTTTTGAAAACATGTTTAATAAAACTTCAAGGTTGATGGTTTTTAAATGATAAGATCCAAAAACCTAGTATCAAATCCTCTCTCAATCCTATATGTATAAGTAGGGTTTATGGCATTTACAAATAAGAGTGTGTAATAGATGTATGGATCATACTAGTACTCTTACAAACAGTGAGGTAGTACGGAGTATGAGAATACTACCTAACGAAGCACAATTCTGGAATTTGTGGCACTAACTTAACTATTCCTTTTGCCACTCGAGTATAGCAGACGGTGTAATATGGAGGATGTGAGGGCGTAACTATTGTATGTATGAATATGAATATTAGTCGTGTGTGCATGCCAACACTCATTTAAGTATTTTTGCTTACCACCCAGTGTAAGGCAATTCTAGTTTCCTAAGTTCACGTGGGTAATAGAATACCAATTTGTCAGCTTATTATTTTACCGGTAGTTATTCGGACCGATAATCAAATTTATTTGATTACTAACATGGTTTTTTATTATATGTCAGTGAGGTTCCTTTGCCATCTTAAGCCTCCATGGAGGGTTGAGATTCGCTTCTGTAATTTTGTGTGCGATGGCCCAATGAGTAGATTCCAAATTATAATATCATGATTCGATCCATCCCTTCAGGCCGAATTACAACTTGGTATTAGAGTCAACCTCTTGGACTATTAAGGTGGCACATTTTTGGAATGAGTATGTTGTACGCGCTTGTTGTATGTTGTATGGCATGCCTGTATGATATGTTGTATGCATATATGTTGTATGTGGTTGTTTTGTTTAAAGGCTCCCAACCACTCTATGCTGATCCATAGCTTAGCCAACAAGTATGTCTTTGTGCGTGTTTTCGCTAACCTCCTTTTTGGTGTTTCCAACAGTCAATTTGTGTGGCAATTTGTGAGCAGCAGATTGCAAGTCATCTGTGTCAGTTAGTTTATGCTTAGTATTAGTAGTCAGATAGTATGAGTAGATGGCAGGAGGATGTTGAGGTAGACAGCTGCTATGCCGCAAGCCTTCCCCTAACATGCGATCCTCGTCGCCCATGCAAGAGCCTATGGCAGATCCCTAGAGTGAGCTAATTAGGATCCTACAAGAGAAGCAGCAGGCCTTAAGGGCAAAGCAGATGAGAGCCATGGAGGACTAGCAGTGTTCCAGTGAGGTGATAACCAGGCTATTGGATACAGTCTGGGAGATGGTTGTGGCCGTGATGGTGGCCAAACTAGAGAAGAGGCCAACAGGGGCAAAGACACCTATTGAGGCCTTTGAGCCAAAGCAAGTACCGCCATCACCACTGCCGCCAGCTCAGTGCCCCCATAGTCCACCAATGCAGCCAATTGTAGGGTTGTATAAGATCCTAGCCATTGGGTTGCCAGTGGGAGTTCTGCTCCTCAGACAGACTGGTATTGAGGCAGAGATGGCTAGACGTATCATTTAGTTGTTGGAGAGGACTTGGGTAGTCAAGGTGCTGAGCAGCACTATTACACCGGGGAGTGTTGGGATGTTGAGCGCTTCCTGAAGAACAGGGGTTATCTATTTTTTGGGAGCATGAATCTTGAGGTAGCGTTAGAGTGGATTGACACGGCAAGATCAATGTTGATACACCTGGGATGTCCCCCAGAGCTATGGGCACGTGTAGCCACGAGGGCTATGTAGAGCATGGGTAGTCTCTAGTAGGACTCTACCCACACAGCCTTTCTTAAGGGTAGACCCTCAAGTTGATTACATGAGATGAGTTTAGGGAGGTCTTCTACTCCCAGTACTTCCAACACTATCAG
>JAVDBV010007300.1:6370-22148 GCA_032619315.1 Piper longum
ATATATATTTCTAATATATACTTTTAACTAACAAAATAGTCGCAATACATATACAAACTATTACAAAGTTTATTTTAATCTCACCCCTAATATACAACAAATCAAGAGGGATAAAATAATAAAAAACAATAACTACTTTTAATTTCTATTTGTTTTGTCTTCATTATTAGTTGTTTGAGTTGTTATAGGTTTGGTAATTATTTTCAAGAGTGCAGGTTTGTTAGTAGCCGTTATTCTTTTATTTTGTTGCCATAAATCAACTTAATATTAAATCCTAACATCTAATCCTCATTAGAACTAAAAGTATAGCATAAACATATAATTTAATACACTTGTTTATCCTAAAATTATAGTATAATTAAGACTAATCAACTTAGTATTAAATCCTAATTATCGTTTAAATTCTTGTATTTAACAAAAACATAAGTTTATTTAAGACTAATCATTATAAGCCGTCAAGACAGAATTATCTTACAATCCAACATAATTAATAAATAGATTTAATTAATATATGTTAAGGTAATTATTAATTAAGTAATCTAATAAGTAAGAATTACATATTCTATTTATAAAAAAAGTAGTGCTAATATAGTACTCACAAATAGTTTATTTAATTACTACAATTAGGAGAAATAGTTTTTTAAAACATTTGTACTTAATTACAAAAAATCATAAAAGTTAATAATATACGAATATAATTTTATAATTTGATAACTTATCTACTCTCTTCAAAAACCAACAATATCATAAAAGATATTCAAGAGTTTTAAGCTCGAGAAGTTGGACAAAGATTACCATACTATGCTGCTCTATATCTTGAACAAAACAACTTCATTGAAACTGATAGCAAAAATATAAATTATATGGAATAAAACAAATAGAAGCATCGTCATAATTTAAGTTATACATTATCTATCTCACGCCCTTCTCATGAATATGATGAGAAAAACACTTCATGGAAGGTGACTGATCTTAAGAGCGAGAAACTTGATTACTTTTCAAGAATTCGTGAAAAGCTGAAAATCCGTCCACAATGTTGCTGGGAAGGGGAAGGGTGAAAGGAGGGAGAACTTGGGCCTGTACTACACCGTGCTGTTTCACATCAGAAGTGTGCGCTAGTGCGCGTGGTTGCTTATTTAATAGTTCACAGATATAAGAGAAACCTCCAAAGGTGACACAGCTTTTGAGAAGTACATTTGGTTTACCTGTGGCAAATTTGTCAAAATATTAGGTATTCTTATTTCAAGTAAAATTAACACACCTACTCACACAACCCATATAGTTATTATAGATGGGGTAGCCTGCCCAAGACGGAAATCAAACACACGACCTCCGACAAAGGGAAGGTGTCCTGGCCAAACCCAAGAGAACAAAAGTAAGTAATTATGATGAAAACTAATAAGTTAGTTTTCATTTTCACCAAAATATTAGTCAACTCAGCCATTAAGATTTCTAAACAACGCGAATCACTAAAGAGCCATTTATCTTTTAACCTAATATTTCAGAAATTTAGGTGGTTCTGAACTAAACTCAGGTTAAACTAAAGCGTGCCATGTAACTAAAATGTAAAGCCCACGCTTTCACAAGGATTCTTAATTATAAGGGAATGATCATGAAAACAATTTTCCTTAAACTAAACACTCGTTCTTTTCCATAGGATAAACCCCGTTTAGTTTTTGCCAATAAACTTCTCAACCACAAAGGAAAAATTGACAATATTGCCTGCCAAACATCCAACATTGAATGTCTAATTAAATTGTTTGTGATATTATACACAATTAATAATAAATCTGCCCATGCAAATCAGCAAATATAGAATGCTAAGCAAAGGAAAAAGCCCAACACATACATCTTCAGGCCTTACCCAGCAGCCGAGGTAGTTTTTAGCAGCTTCATTTAAAAGGCCTATTGAGGCTTTTAGCTTCCACAATGTGTCCTTTTTCTAAGAAATTTGGCATTCACGATGCCCTAGATTTTTTCCCAATATCAGTTTTTTTGAGAGGCAAGCTGTAAAGGTCGCTTTATGCAACCCTAAGTGTGAGATATCTCAACTTAATCCCACGTATAATACTTACTATATAAAATCTAGTTTATCAGCAAGGATTGATTATAAATCTTCAACTTAGATTAACCACTTTAGCCTATTAATTTGGGCTTGACACCGGATCATTAGAGATGGTATCAGAGTAATTTAGTTCTATATTAGATGGTGGGCTGAAATATAAACGTTGGTTAGGTTGCTAGTCATAGACGAAAATAAAACGTAGGCTAGAGCCAACACCGGGCCTAAGTGTAAAAATTTAGAGAACGAAATTTTTTAAAATGGTGGATTGTGAAAATCCTTCAACTTAGTCTCATATTAAATACTTGCCATGGTAAGATCTAGTTTATTAACGAGAATGGACTACAAAATTTTCAACTTCGGTTAACTACTTTAAAAAAATAGACTATGGCCCATTAGTTTGCACTTTATGTCAGGTCGTTATACTAAACAATTGAATTTGTGTTATAGAAGCCAAACAGCAAGAATGTGTTTCTGAAAAGGTTGCCTTATGCAACCCAAAGTAATTGGATAAGTCTGTTTTTTATTGAAAAATATGAGCACATCCATGACAAAATTTACATAAATAGTATAAAGTGATTTTATGAAATAGCTTAAAATGATTTTATGTAAATATCATACCTGGAAAACTTAGTGCAAGACCAGTGCAACATCCAGCAACACCTGCATTTATAGCTGCAAGCAGCAGGTGTTTATTTATCAAAATTTTTATGTAAAAAAGGGAAAAGGATATCACAACAGAGCAATAGGATGTAATACCATCGTCTTTTCCTCGTAGTTTTTTCAAGAAACAGACAACAAGACTGTGTACGCCAGATAAAACAGCAAACGTCTGACATACCAACAAAAATAAGTTGGAAGGATACAGATGAAAGACTAATTATGTCAAATATTTTGTAAACTCTAATCACTGCAAATATGCAATATATAACTTTAAGGGCCACAAACCTTGGCAGAGGTTCCCGCATCTGCAAATGCGCCTTTAAACCCTTTTTTTTTAACCAGTCCTGCACCTGAAATCATATTGAGATAACACAAATAATTTCTAAATTCATAATCATGTCTTGAATACCCTGTTCCTTCCGATAATGCAAACGGATGTATCAACACAAACACATCGAATTTAGTAACGAGATGCAAACAGCTATATCAACACAAACAGGAAGAATTTTCGTGGCTTTTAAATTGATTTGTACGTGCTAACTGGCCAAGAACAATTCATGATCAACTCGAGATAAATGGTAAAAAATCTGCTAATACTTGTTTTAAGAAAAAGATTAACTTTGCCTCTCAATATATCAAATAGTAGTACCAATGGAAATCACTCACATAGCTCAAAAGAACCAACTACAATCGTGACAAGTTGGCATATCAAGCTAAAAAACTTCAAGAGTTGGCATTCAATCTCCCCTGATTTCTAAAGTCACTATGGCACCTATGTTAATATTCCACTAATAATCCTAACAATGTCACAGTTTCGTTAGTATAAACCTATAAAGACGGATACTCTACTACAGACCAGCCAACAATTCACAAGCTACTCAGGATAAGCACCGCAGGCCTAAACCCTAAAAAACCCAAAAATCGCTTCCTCATAACCACCTTTTGAAAAAAACCATCCTGAACTAGGCAACAATTCAACGACGAATTCGAACAAAGCAAATAAAGAAAAAGAAAATGAAGACATCAAAAAGAAGATCAAGCAGTAACGAGTGAGAACCAACCGTAGCCGAAGATAGAGCCAAGGACGGCGCCGGCGCCGGCGTCGCCGGCGAACCGGAGAAGGCAGAGGGCGGGCGTGCCGAGGGGGAAGTCGGCGGGGGAGGGGCTGGGCTGCGGGGAGTCTCGGAGTTCGAGGTCGGAATCGGAGTCGGAGGTTTGGGACGGCGACGCCATGGCGGGGCGTAGGATAAAACCTAGACGATGGGAATTGGGGATGCTTCCCAGGTTTATCAGCTTTCCACCCTTCCCGCCCCCTTTTCACCCCTCTGCCCTACATTCGACCTTCTTCAGTTTTAACTAAGACTCTTATATAGCCTATAGACTCACTCCCCCAATTTTACAATTCTATCCCTCCTAGATAAACTAGCCAAAGTTCTGGGGTATATTTAACATTTATTTTGATTTTAATAAATAAGAAAATAATAATAAAATAAAATTTTTTACTTTAAGGTTTAAAAAATGCGATAGGCGTGATATAGGTGCAATACCTGAAAATTATAATTACGACCGTTAAAAAAATAATAAAATATAATTTCATTATTAGTCAATTATACGATAACGACCCTCAAAATTACTTAAGTACAGCTTATTAAAAATAGTTGCTTATATGAAATTATGGCAAAAAATCACGACAGCGTGATTTTTAAATATATAATAAATTGTAAAAATAATTTGAAAAGACAGGTTTTAATTAAAATTTTGATTACAAGTGAGTGATCCCTTAACAAATAATATATGAAAAAGGGTTTTTTGAGCCATAATTTGGAATACTTTATCACACCCGCCTTAATCACGGCCATCTAATTATAAGGACGATGTAAATTAAATTTTATAATAAAAAAATGGTACATTGGCTACTATTTATTAGATTCAGCTATAATCTTAAAAAAATACTACTTACTACATAATTCAAATCTTGACACTAATGGTAAGATCCAACTATTTGTGTTTAAAGGTGGCCGGATCGGTCGGTAACCGTCTATAAAAGGCGAGGATTTCTTTTTTTATAAATTTAATAAGTCATGTCTTTATAATTAGATGGCTCATATTAGCCATGAGCACAAGAAAAGATCCTACCCTTATACATAATAATAGTATATATATTTGTGTGGATTGGTATTATATCATGCAATATATGGAGTATAAATTATGCATGTCCACCCTGTAAAGTCTATGTGCTCCTTCAAAATAAAGAAAATATTAGAATAAGTTCTTAATAGAGACTTGATAAGATTGAATAATTTTGGATAAATAACTTTAGAGTAGAAATACGAAAGCAATTTATAAATGAAACAAGGTGAATACATCAAATTATATTTCACATGTAATGAACGATATGTTGGAATTGAAATAAGAATTTAATTCAAGTTGGGCGATTATTTCAAACTAGACTTGAACTAGTATTTATAATCCAAATCCTAATTCTAAAACCCGAGGCGAATATATCAAACTAAATGTATTGGAATAAGAAATAAAAAAAAATAGTATTTAAACAAATAAGAATAAAAATATTTTTTTAAATATTTCGCGGATCTACTATACTATTTTATTCTTTTTAATTAAGATAAATAAAATTCCACTAGTTCATTTGAATGTACACTTCTTTCTTTTGATCTTGAGAATAAAACTCCACTCACAAAGCACAATTTTTTCCCTTTTAATGTTAGCGGGAGACTCTACTTAGAACAACATGGTTCTAAAAGAAGCCAACACTCTTCAAACACACTTGCTTAAACAATTACACTGTAGATGAAAAGTGTTAATTACAGGAGCAAGATAATGTGAAATGTTAAGAAGTCACTTTGATTACCGATTTTAGAGTAAATAAGTTTTACACTACTTAGACAAAATCTTGAAAGGAAGAGAAAAAATAAACTTTAAGCCAACAGTAAAATGAAAAATGTGTTTCTCATTAATTGGATTCTAATCGTCTCACCGATTTTGCTTCCATCGTGATTGATTGTGATTCCGATTGTTAATGCCGAAACTCTTCTCTTTTTCTTGATTTTCTACCATTTTATATGGCTTTTAATCCATCAAATTTTTTATGTTTTAAATAGATATAACTTAAAAACATTTTATATAAACTAATCAAAGCCTTTGAACTAACACACCCGTGACACTTGACACGTATCTGGGTCGTTCTGAACTCTAATGGAAAATATAACCTGTTTTCCCATTCAAAGTGTTGATATAATTTGATGCCAAAGCATATTATAATAAGATCACTTCAAGCTAAAGAAGCGAAAAACAACGAGTATGCGTCTATTACAAGCCGCACGTGCAAGCTTATTGAGCATAATATTTACATAGAAAAACCAAAGGAGCTTAATATCGCTTCGAAAAAAAGAGAGCTTATTATCAAGAGTACAATACAAAAGCTTTAATCTATCAACCGAAAATTTTGCTATTATTAACCAAAAGCTTACATAATATACCTTCGATTCCAAGGGAAGATAAACCTCGCAATCATTACTACTTACCTTTTGAGGCCCCTCATATATACATCCTAAAAGTATATAGTGTTCTTTGTTTAAGGGAATTTTTTTTTAAAAAAAGGATAGAGTGGCATTAATTTAGGCTAAGTTTTTCAACAAATATTCATGTCAAATGATCAACGATCATCAAGTGATAAGATTAGTTAGCATCAAAGACATTTCGTTATTTGGAAGAGTCACGACACATGACGTACATCTTTATTATAATCACAATGCCATCTATATATCACTCATCTATCAAACACCTACATACAATTAAGAACGGTTAGGTGACGATAACATACAAATTAAGAAAAAATGCTACATGCACGTACCTCCACAAATTAAGCAACATCAAAGATATATTTGTTATGAGTCAAAACGTTATAAAAAAGTGTAAAAGCCTCTCTCGAAGACATGTTTTATAAATTAATGAATGAACTGAATGACTCAAATAATTGCAATATTATAGGATTTGATGCTCATCTTGTTAATTAAACCAAATACTATAAAAAGGAGCAAAAATTTCTCTATTTTACATATCAATCAATATAATCATCAAATATTGCAGTACAATTATGTTTATAGAATTTCATGTATGATACAATAACTTGTGTGACACGCTCAAGTGAGATCAGTTATGTTCTCCACCATCATCATACTCCCTTAGTAACCAAGTCAAGCTTCTCTAACCACAAGATAAAATATGAAACCCAAAACTCAAATCTATCAAGTCAAGAAGTCGAGGTTGATCCATACCATCAATGAACACCTTCTACCACTTCTACTTCCTTTGTTTCTTGTCTTCCACATTGCCGGCGGCATTCGCCGGCCGCTGCGCGACCGTCGTCAATGGCCGAACCTACAACAAGTGCATGCCCCTTCCCACCCAGCAGGCGTCCCTGGCATGGACCTTCCAGCCCCGCAACGCCACCCTCGACGTCGCCTTCTCCGGTAGTTTCATCTCACCCTCCGGCTGGGTCGGGTGGGGCATCAACCCCACCTCTGCTGCTCAAATGACCGGCACTCGAGCCCTCGTCGCCTTCTCCGACCCCAACTCAGCCCGCCTTGTCGTCCTCCCTTACATCCTGGACGCCACCGTCAAGCTCCAACGCGGCCCTCTCCTCTCCCGGCCCCTCGACCTCCGCCTCCTCTCCTCCTCAGCCCTCCTTCATAGTGAGTCTCAGTTGCATGTCTTCGACTCTTCATCATTGTTATTAATTATCATACTTCATTGACCGGATCGGTTCATCATTTATACACAACCTTTTCTTTGCCACATTTTAAAATAAAACAATTCATTTCAAATTTGTTTTATTTATAATCGATTGAGTCGACCATAAATCTCGAATTTTTAAATTATAATAAAAGTTTTCTCTAATTTATTTTTTTCTTAATCAGATCCGATCTTCTTAATTAGAAAGCTAAATATATATTTATTTAATGTAACTTTTTTTCTTATTATTTGTTCTCTGACTATAGAAAAAATTTATTAAAGGCATGGATCTTTATATATAAACTAGATTCCACTTAATTACAAAAAATTATATAATTTTGTATATCAGATGTTCTTCTTGACGCCAACTTCTTCTTATTATCCAAGTTTGAGATTTAAGATGGAAAATAATATACAATTATTATGGAATCATTCTTTTGTCTATCGATATTAAAAAATAATATAAATGGTTTTTATTAAAGTATTCATATATATATATATATAGCCAATCTCATTTTATTTTATAATAATCTAATAACTTGCCAGTTGAATCAGTACCCAATTGTTGATTTGATAGCCAAGTTTGTCCTAACTTTATATCATCTAACTTCAATTTTTTCACGAGCTTGAAAAGAAAAAATAGATAAATGAAATTTATTTTTTTTCGTGAACTTAGATTCTATGAATGACGGCGCCCCGTCGGTGGGTGCGCCGGTGCACATCTTCGCCACCATTCAACTCCAACCCAACAAGACCATGATCCACCTCGTATGGAACCGTGGCCTCTACGTCCAAGGCTACTCCCCCACCATCCACCCCACCGCCGCCGACGACCTCCGCTCCACCTTGACCATCGACGTCGCCTCCGGCGCCTCCAACTCAGTCCTCTCCACCACCGCCGCCATGAAATACGCCCACGCCACCCTCAACTCCATCTCCTGGGGTTTCCTTCTCCCCCTCGGAGCCCTCACCGCCCGCTACCTCCGACAAGTCCACAGTGTCGGACCCAAATGGTTCTACGTGCACGCTACCATCCAACTCCTCGGCTTCCTCCTCGGCGCAGCCGGCTTCGCCCTTGGCCTGCGTCTCGGGGCCTTGTCCGCCGGCGTGGAGTACGGCCTCCACCGGAAGCTGGGGGTGGCGGCGTTCAGCATGGGGGCGGTGCAGACGGTGGCGCTACTTTTCCGGCCGAAGACGACGAACAAGTTTAGGAAGTATTGGAAGTCGTACCACCACTTCGTTGGGTACGGGTGCGTGGTGGCGGGGGTGGTGAATGTGTTGGAGGGGTTCGAGGTGATGGGGTGGGGGAGGTCGTACATGAAGCTGGCCTATTGCTTGGCCGTGTCGACGCTGGTCGGGGGGGCGGTGGCGTTGGAGGTGAACAGTTGGGTGGTGTTTTGCAGGAAGGCTAAGGAGGAGAAGATGAAGAGGGATGGGATGGTGGCCGGTGGCTATGATAGTAAGGGTAGAGACGCCGATCATATATAACTTATCGTATTTTCATTAATTTTGGAAGATCGTGTTCATTGTTGAAAACCATGTTTGCAAGCTTGTTGTTCTTCTCCACTATATATATTTAGTTTTTTTTTATAACAGTCATAAAAGAGATCAATTTTATCATGTTTATTGTTTAGTGACGTATGATTTACACCATATATGACTACATGGTAATTGATTTCCTAGCTAATCCAAATTACTTGGATATCCAAATGCTTTTAGTTGAAGAGTACTGCCATGTGCACTACCAACCTTCACCACTTTTTTCTCAAGGACAAATTAGTGACTTAGATTGTGCCTACATGATATATACCTTTTTTATAGCCAATCAAATCAAATCAAATATAAGATGGTGAGAAGCGATAGAAAGAAATGGTGAATGCTATTGAGTTTGGAATTTACCATGTAATTCACTCTAGTGACGGGTGGCGATTTCATAGGTTTTTGCAAATAAAATTCGAGTTAGATGATATACAAGATAAAATTTTGCCTTTTATCTTCTTTTTTTTTGAAAGAATTTTTGCTTTCTTCAACTAGAGCACTAGATCAGAGATGGCAAAGAGTGAGGCGGCCCTCGCATCAAATTGGGCCCCTGATGTAGTTAATATATTGCCCACCAAGCCCCCCACATGATGTGTTTCGTGTCCCTTTTAAATAGTCGATTTAAAAGTTGTCCCATGTGCAAATATTTTAGAATTGAGGGGGATCACATCATCATCACTTACTATTCCCACCCGCTTACATTGACAAAATATAAAAATAAAAATAAAAACACTAAAACACTACAATTTATTGGTAAGTGGCAAGGCAACTAAGTAGGCAAAAAATACCTGGAAGCGTAGGGTGGTATGGAAAAATTGATGTTTAGTTACTATGAAAGAAATTAGGTTGAAAAAAAAATGCAAAGTCTAAACCGGATACAAATTTCAATTTGAGAACCATGATTAGGGTCACCAACTTGCAATGTTGCACAATAGAACCACTAGAACCCAGTGAACGCATAAACTTCACCAGACCCACAAAGGCCTCCTACCTAACAACGAATAACCCCAAATCTACCCCCCCCCGGCCATCCACAGACTCTCTATACTCCTGTCGGCGAGACACATAAGCCAGGTCCCTTAATGGTCATATTTCACAATATTGCAGTGATAGGCCACACAAGCATATCGGGCATAGACACAATAAAATTGGGAAATGTATGCCTGCGCCATCGCCATTTTTTCCCTCGCGAGCAAATCCTAAGCACTAAAGGAGGAAATTAAGGCTATCTGTGAAGTATAGCTACAAATATAAGGTCATTTCTGATACACGTGTGTTACTTACAGAGACTTCAAGTGCTTCCCTTTGTTTAAAGTAAACACCATCCACGCCCACTAGCATTAGGAAATAAGCAAAACCCATTACAAACAACTTTTCCACTTTGCAAATACCGCATCATTCTTCCCATTCTCGTTTAAAACCAAATATTAAATGTGATCCCCACCATTTGTTTATTTAAATCGCAATAAGTTAGCTCATCCAACTTTCCTAGCCTTGGCGATTTGATCAAAAAGGTCCAATGAACAAAAAGAAGGGCAGACTACGTGACAGGCTGTGCTATGTCTATAAACATCACCAACTATCATCCCTTCCAGGCTGTCACAAGAACCAACAAGCCAACAACTACTGCGCACTCTAGATACTTGCAGATTTAATGTACACAACAACCAAGCTAAGAGCAATCCCCAAGAGCAAAGAGTTGATCATTAATATATACATATTTAGTTCTCGAAGCTTGTCGTCAATCTAAGACTTTGCTTGGACGGTAAAAAATACGAGGCTTTGTAAGGAGAAGGGCAATGAAAAAGATCCCACGCAACAGCTGAAGTCGTTTGACACAATACAGCGAATTAAAATAGAACACTGCAAAAATATAATACAAACAAGCTTTGCATTTAAGCTTTTGAACAAGTTACACAGTTTTCACACATAGAACTTGGATTAGGAAAACTAAAACTCCGAACCCAAAGCTCATGTTACACCGACACCGTCAATAACACATCCACAGACCCACAACTGAAAAACTAATAATCAACATTAGTCTGCAACCTTGACTACAGTCAGTTCTGCCTATAATTTGGTTTACTCTTTCATGATCACGAAATCCTTCCATGACCAAACCACAATGTACAAACTACTTGCTGCTGCATCTCCTATAAACAGCAGCCAGCATAGCAAAAACCCAAAGAAGAGAAAAGAACACCAAGTTCTTACTTTAGCCTTCACCAACCCACCGACTACACTAATATACTTAGGGGCTTGAAGCAGCACCATCCTGTCTATGCTCCCGCACATACTTTAGTAAAGTTTCGGCCTGATGGTTAAAAAAACAAGATGAGTATAAATTTTTATAAATTCATGACGTTCCAATTCTATTCAAATGTTCAAAGTTCCTATTTTTTTTTCGTGACAATCAAGGAAAGAACACAATCAACTCAAATCTATCATCATATCCAAAACTTTCTAATGTTCCAGATCTACACGTTTCAGTCTTAAGTTCAAAAATTCCATTTTCCTGTAACACAAAAACGTCGAATAGAGTAACACAATCGAGCCCAAATTAATCGTATAACATACAGCACCTTCCAATGATCTAAAGCTTAATAATCCCGTTCAAAAAAAATTTAAAAAAACAATTTGCCCATCAAGTTGATAATGTTCAAAAACTACTTAATGCCATTCTTCAGGAAGTCCAATCTTCTTAAAAAAAAAAACATAGAATGATCTCCTCTGGTGAAAGATCAGAGTCTCCAATCATCAACATAGGCATAAAACTCAACATCCAAACTGTAACACAAAAAAAGCATAGAATAGCAAAAAGCAAGTAGTAACCAAGAAGACCATCACCTTGAGCTTGGCCTTGGCGGTGCCGGACTGGGAAAGAGCCACAAGCGGCGGAATACCACCTTCCCTAACCAGCAAGCTCCTGTTCCGCACACTATCAGCACAGAGCTGTAGCAAAGCACAGACGGCAAACTCCTTCCCCTTCCCAGACCCATCCTCAATGGCCTCCACAAGAGCAGGAATTCCACCTTCTTCCACCAACGCCTCCTTCCCCTCCGCTATCCCAGCCAAGCAGTTGAGCACCACCATGGCCTTCTCCGCCAGCCCCCCGGCCCTCTCCACCACCATCCCGACCAGAGGCCCGACAGCGCCGGCCCTCACCGCCCGCTCTTTGTTCAGACGCACCCCGCAGAGCTTGTACAGCGCCGTCACCGCATCCTTCTTCCCCCTCGACGTCCCCCCCATCAACAGCGCCACCAGCGGCGGTATCGCCCCGCACGCACCGATGGAGAGCCGGCTCTCGTCGCTCACAAGGGCCAGGCTGAGCAAGGCGCAGGCGGCGTTCTGCTTGGCGGCCGCCGTGCCAGTCTTGAGCGCGTAGACGAGGGGCTTGGCCGCGCCGGCGTCGGCGATGAGCGCCTTGTTGGGCTCGTAGAGAGAAAGGTTGAGGAGGGCGGTAGCGGCGTGCTCCTGCGTCGACGGGTCGGTGGACCGGAGTAGCGGCACCAGCGCCGGAATCGCACCAGCGGAGCCGATCAGCGCCCGGTTCTCGGCCAGGTTCTTCGCCAAAAGCCGAAGCTTCGCCGCTGCCGACCGCCGATCAGGGACCGATTCCGACTGCAGCCGCTCCACGCAGATCTGCACCACCGAGTCCAGGTCCTCGTTCTCCAGCGAAACGACTCCGTCGTCGCCGCCGGGGAGGAGCACAGGCGGGGGCGTGGTAAAGGCGTCGGCTTTGGCTGGGGCGGAAGCAAGGCGGGCGAGCTCGCCGGAGATATCGCTGCTGTAAGGGGAGAAGTCGGAGAAGGAGTGGGAGAGGTCGAGGAGCTGGTCGGAGAAGTTCGGGGAGGTGGGCTTGGGTGGGGAGGAGCGGACGAGGTCAAAGAGGCGGAGGTCGACGGCGGAGTCGGTGAGGATCTCGGAGGAGGCGGCGGCCGCGAAGGAGAGGGGGGAGCGGAGGGTGCGCATGGACCGGCCGGCATGTCGGGGAGCGGCAGACGACGGCGAGGAGAGCGACGGCGGCGCCGGCGCTGGCGAGTCGCCGACGGAGACCATGTTGGATGTGGCGGCGTCGGGAGTGAGAGAGTGGGTGAAGAGGTAAGGATGTGTGGACTTCGGTAGGCGGCACTCTGTTTTGACACACACACGTATATATAAAGTGATCATTATATTATTGTAATCATTAGTTTATTTTTTATTTAATAGTTTATAGTTTATATTATAAGGGAGAAAATTTTTATTTATATATTTTTTGAACTAAAAATGAAAACAGTTGAAAGAGGGAAAATAACAGTTGGAAGTGGTTGAAATGTGTGGACCTTGGTTTACTTGGAAAATTTTATTTATATAATTAGCTTACAACTTTAGCGTAATTGTTTGTTTTTAAAAAAATCAATAAATGATGGAAATTTTTTGCCTTTTCTCTGCTTCGCCTTTTTTTCCCCAAGCATTTTCTTTACCTCTTTCTTAGCTGTTTGGTTTTAAAGATACATTGCTTAACTCTTTTATTTTTTTCATTTTTTAAAATTATTATATTAATTTATAGAATACATTATTCTTAAAACCCTGCATGTCGTTTATCCCTGGTCATACCATTTTTTTTTTCTGGTATTTGGCCTCTTTGAGATGTGGTGATGCACGCGTGAAGGGGAATGCGACTGATCCATATTTTTAAAAAAAGATATATATATTTAGACTTTAAAATAATGCAAATTTGTTGGAGGCACCTAAAGGCAACGAATATCTTAAACCTAATGAATTTTTAATCATAAAGCCAAAGCTTCTCTTAGCAGCTAATGGAAGCAATGGTGGTTGTGGAACAAGTGTAATAACCAAGCTTTACAGCTTAATCTTATACCAATTTAATTTTTAAAATAAAATATACAAATTTCAAGTTGTCCAGTGAAGTTGAATTTCATTTTATAAAACAGTGAAATGTAACATAAATGAGTTTTGCATGGTAGGCTTTATTTTAAAGTCAATTAAGATATCTTAATCATTTTTTATCTTCTATATTAGACACAAGGGACATCCCTAACAAGGTATAAGACCCCAAGTTTAAAATTGGCCCATTAAATTGACAATTCCCAAAATGCTAAGAATTTGGAATTTTTACCTGTTGTTTACCATATTTTGATTTAATATTTTAATTATTAATATATTATGTCCACATTGTTATGATCTCATTCCATGAAAAAATACGTTGATTAGAAACACATAGGACATGTCGGTTTGGAGCATAATATAGTTTATAGTGCTATCATGTAGTGTTGGGGGCTGTAAAACATAATACTTGCACTACAAAATGCCAATAAATAACCTCATTATCACCTTAGATTGATTTAGAAATCATTAATCCACCATTAATTAAATTTGAACATTATATTTAAAAACACTGTTTAAAATGTATTTTCTCTCGAAGAAATTTTGAATTTTCAATTTTAAATATTTTTTCCAAAATTTTTTTTGATAAAAAATTAATTAATTTTTTAGGGGGAATTGTTTTAAAAAATATTGGAACAAAGGGCCCAGGGGACCAGAAGCAGCACGTGACATGAAAGTTTTGTGGCTACTGCCTAGGAGTCCCTAAAGTGCAGGGGATAGTAGTGGTGTGTGTTATAGATGTAGGTGATGACCCTAGAGCATGGTTAGAATCGAAATTAAAATCAGTTTTTCAATAAATCGGAATTTGAATCGGAATCGGTTTAAATTGGCCAAAAATTGGTTTTTTTGAATCGGTCGGTCCGAATTGGAATCAGAATCGGAATCGAAATCGGTCCAAATCGATTTTAAAAAAAAATTTGACAACTCATAATAAAAATAATTAAAATTCATAATTGTATAGCAACACGCAATTGTACATCAATTAGTATGAAATTAAACATCAATTAGCATTAAACATCTATTAAAGATCAATTAACATCAATTAACCCTAAATTAGCATCAATTAACGTTTAAAATTTTTTAAAAAAATCTTTTCATCCAATTAAACATTAATCACTCTAATTAAACATCAATTAGCATGAACTTAAACATCAATTAGCATTAAACATCTATTAAACATCAATTAACATCAATTAACGTTTAAAATTTTTTTAAAAAAACTTTTCATCCAATTAAACATTAATCAGTCCAATTAAACATCAATTAGCATGAAATTAAACATCAATTAGCATTAAACATCTATTAAATATCAATTAACATCAATTAACCCTAAATTAGCATCAATTAACGTCTGAAATTTTAAAAAAAAACTTTTCATCCAATTAAACATTAATCAGTCCAATTAAACAGTAATTAACCCCTAATTAGCATCAATTGACATCTGAAATTAAAAAAAAAATTTCACAAACAGTGGACGGCGGGCGGGCTATCGGCGGAAGCTGTCGGCCGGGCTGTCGGCAGAAACGGCCGCACGTCGGAGGCGAGGTCGAGGCGCGTCGAAGCCGAGGTCAACGAAGCGCGGCGGCGGCGATATCGTGACGGCGGAATCACTTTCCGGCGGCGGCGAGTCGGGAGGGATCGCTCGATTTTTAGGTTTTTAAAAGTAAAATTACCATTTTACCCTTGCTAAATTAATTTACTAAATATTTTACCTAGGGTATTTTAGTAATTTTTCAAAAAAAAACCGGAATCGGCCGATTCAGCCCGATTCTGATTCCGATTTAAATCGGTCGGAATTGGCCGATTTCGAGGCCGGTTCGGGGCCGACCGATTCGGCCCCGAAATCGGATCGGCACGCGGCCGATCCGATTTAAA
>JAVDBV010007309.1:0-24674 GCA_032619315.1 Piper longum
AGTTATTTTCGGACCAGTAACATTCGTTATTGACGGTTTTCTTATAATATATGTAGGTCTCGCAAATCCTGTATCGACTTCGGCGGAAGGACAGATAAACGCTACGCACACTTGAGCTCAACGCAGTATTTACTTTCTTACATTTATTTATATTTGTTGTGTTTTTATAAATAATTGACAATGTTTTCCATTCTCATGACACCAAGAGGGTTACTTCGATCTATTTTATGGATCGAGTCTCACTGACTAAGAATATTAAACATGTCTCGACTCGATCGTAACATTTCTGATTCGGTTCTTAAGTGAACCGAAATTGGGGTGTTACACATAGCCTCCTCCTTGTCAGATAGGTTAGGTAGGACATCAATGTAACACCCCAATTCGGTTCACCAAAGAACCAAATCAGAAATATTACGATTGATAATATAAATCAAAACAACTCGCTCGGCGTCATGATAATGGAAAATATTGTTAAATATACGTTAAAATACATTAAATATAAATAAAAACAGGAAATAAAATAACCGCAGTGAGTTCAAGTGTGTGTAGTGTTTAGTTGTCATCTTATCAAAGTCGACTCAAGATTACAAGTCCTACATATATAATATGAAAAACATAACTAATGAGTGTTACTAGTCAAAAATATAACTAGTAAAAGCTAGCAAATTAGTATTCCATTACGTACGAAAACTTATTAAACTTTAGAATTGATCCAAACTTAGCGGTAAGCAAAAATACTTAAACAAGTATCGGCTTCGTGCACGGTTAATATTCATATTCATACATATAACGCTTAAGCCCTCATAATGTCGGTATTTCACTTGCCACGGTACTCAAGTTGAAAAAGAACAGTTAAGTTAGTACTACAAATTTTGAAAATGTGTTATGTTGTAGAGTACCCTCATACACTCCACTACCTTAGAGATTAGAGTACTAGTGCAGGTCCAAACATATCTCTGCACCGCTCACTCTCTTATTCGTGAAATCCATAAAAATACGCTTACTTATATAATAGGTTAGGGAAAATGCTTGTGTTATATATTTCTAGAGCTTTAGATTGAAAAATGACAAGGGATCTCATCCTTTTAGTTTTATTAAACATGTGTACAAAATACGACAAAATGACCAGACGTCGGAGGGATCCGATAAAACACAAGTGGCCAGACATGGAAGGGATCCGATAAAATACCGCTGATGTCGTCCTAAGTATAAAATATGGTTAAACTCGCCACACAAGGAGTTAAGTATAGATCAAGCAAAGGGAGAGTCCTACAGCCCTATGGTCTAAGCTCTAAGCGCATCAATACGTACACAAAGAGCTCAGACTCCGTAATCTACATTGAAACCCACAAGTTAGTAAAATACTAAAATCTCTATATAATGTATACTTGTGGTGTGTGCTCACATTATCAATACATCATAATAAATAAGACAGTACTAATCAAGCATATAACTAAACGTGCAACACGTAAATTGAGACATAATATTAATAAAAAATAAATAAATGAACATAAATAATCCTCTAATCATGAAATAACAATATAATTATACTATATGAATACACCACTAAGCAGGACTAAATATCATATATACTCGTGTTAGTAAACGTATAAATAATTCAATAAATATATGAATAAACTAATAGTTAATACTCATTAATCGTAAATAATAATAATATCATAGTTTTACCATACAAGAATACATATTTAAATACAAATAAAAAATAACATACTCTCGAATAACAAACAAATAAATAAATGAATAAATAAGACTTATATTAATATGTATATATATCGTTAATAATAATAAGTAATCATATAAACATGCATTATAATCAATAAATACACGAATAATAATAAATGAATCATAACAAATAAATGATATAATAAAAATCATGTGAATATTTATCTAAACTAATGTAGGGGTTCTCAAATTACCAAACACGATCGAAAAACGGCTGAAAAAGGAATGAAAATGAGTTAAAATGGGTCAGCTAAACTGAACTAAACTGAGTTGGGCCAAGTCGGCTTGGTCTGGGTTAAATAAACTGCTGGGCTCGGTCTATTGGGCTGGGCTGGACATGGACACGGTCTCAAACTGGCAGATTCAAGCACGACCAGGCAGACATGACACGTGCAGGAAATCACGATGGAAGGCAGGTGGACGCGACATGGGCAAAAGCTCAGTGGTGACCACCAGGGTCGGGCTATTTGCTGGCTGGAAAATGGCCGAAAAAATGTAGTATCACCGCTAGGTGTGGCGACGCCACTGGCTGCAATCATGGCCACGGCGGTGGTCGTGGGTTGTCTGAAATGTTGATCTTGGCAAGCCCTGTGGTCGGATCAGCCTTAGGTGACTCGTCGACACCAAAAAGCAGCCCAAACTATGGCAGCGGCAACAAAAATCATGTTTGAAATCTCTTCACTGGCTGCAACAGCCACGGCAAAAAGTTCTCTTCGTGGTGCCAGTCCAGTGGCGGGGACATT
Organism: Piper longum; assembly: GCA_032619315.1. NCBI lineage: Eukaryota > Viridiplantae > Streptophyta > Magnoliopsida > Piperales > Piperaceae > Piper > Piper longum. The sequence goes on from JAVDBV010007309.1 coordinate 2,487, forward strand.
AAGGAGACTCGCCGATGGCGAGCCAAAGTGGCGGTGGCGGTAATGGTGGAGAACTCCGAAAATCAATGGAAATATTTAAAAATTTTTTAGGGAGAAAACTAGGGTTGACGTGGATGGCTTAGATCTTGTCATGTTGCATGATCTGAATGTCCGACAACTCTGGTCTAGTGAGATCCACATATGGATATATGTAATATGCATATAGGCAGAAAGTTATGATCGAGACCGTCAATAGTTGAAACCAACTAGAGTGTTAAAAGTACTTCTATAAGCGGGAATCGAGGAAAGAAGGCTAAATGGGCCTTGAACACTAAGCTCAATCAAGTAAAAATTAGCAACACAATCAAGCTATGCCCACAAGTGCAATTGGGTATTCCGAAATCCCTTAGATGCATGTAAATAAGATATCTTGAAAATCCAAAATAGATGCCAAACACTGCAATGGCCGAGCTATACACCTAAAATCTTGGTTAACTAGTACAAACCATCTCTATAGCTTGCGTATACACTAATAAGTCATGCTCTTATCATCCACATGTCAGACATGCTGAATCACTATAACATGCTCTTATGGCCATCTTGGCCGATACTTATAATTTGAAAATTGGGCAAAACTAAATCTGGTAAAACCCTAACCCGGAATTGGGGCTTTTACAATCGAGCTCTTCATATTAAAGATGGTGTGATCCGACGGGCACATACTTCTTTAACATACATACGTAGAACACCAGGTGCACTGCTGATAGACTGGGTGGGAGTGCGCAAGCTCATACGCAACCTCCCCAAATGACGTCTCAACAACCTCACACATGCAACCGTCCTCTCATCTGATACAAATCATTTGCCTCTCCAACCAACCTGGAATCAGACCCCTATAGGAACCATTGCTCTGGTGTCTAATCAACTGCTTGTTCCTATCTGACATGGTCTATCATAGTCGGATTAATCATCACCCTCGCTAACACTACCACAAGGTGTCGGTTGGCTACACCCTCTCTCTGGTCCTCATACTGTATACCCGTAGTTGCCAATCTGACTCTGCATACTACTGACCTCCTCCTTAGGGCATCTGCAACTACATTTGCCTTACTCGGACGCTAGGCAATGTTAATGCCATAATCCATCATCCGAGGCAGAGCGATAGAACATTCAACTGTCAGGAAGCATAGACTATCGCTCTGCCTTTGCATCAACGTACACCCCAGCCCTACCCCGGCGGCATCACTGAATACTACAACACCGGTACAGTAGTGAGTTTCTCCTTCTAAGTTTGGAAACACTCCTAACATGCATCGGCCCACATGAAGTGCTCCTTTTTCTTGGTCAGCCGTGTAAAAGAGGCTACCAGAGAAGAGAAACTATGTATGAACCTATGATAATAACCAGCCAAGCCCAAAAAACTCCGTATCTCTGTAGCGATAGTAGGTCGTTCCCGTCTTAATATTGCCTCAATGTTGGCTAGATCTACTCCAATTCTTGCCATTGATACCACATTTCCAAAAAAGACAATCCCAGATAAACAAAACTCACATTTGGAGAGCTTTGAGTACAGGCAGTGCTCCTATAGTATTAAAACTCCACAGAAAAGTATAATAATATAAGGATAAAACATGCTAACACAACCATCATGGGTACATCTGAATCATAAAAGGTTCACATAATTAGGGCACATGTCCATCATATACTCATCTACAAAATACATAGTCTAAAACAAACACCATAACATAGGGCTCCACCACCACCGCCACAAAGCCACTTGGTCTATACACCTAGGCCGGCCAACATAAGGAACCTCACCTACATATAATAGAAAGTTCAAATAACTACCGGTAAAATAGTAAGCTGAGAAATGGGTATTTTATTACCCACGGAAACTTTGGAAATTTTAGAATTGCCTCACACTAGAGAGATGAGCAAGCATACTTAAATGACTGTCAGCGTGCTTTCACGACTAATATTTATATTCATACATACAACACTTACTCCTTCACATCCTCCACATTACACTTACCATGATACTCGAGTGGTGAAAGGATCTATCATGTTATGCCACAAATTCGGAAAATGTACTACGTTATGCAGTACACTTGTAAAGACCCGAAAAAAAAATCGACGTGGTAGGATCGAACGATAGAAAATTAATATTTTCTTTTAAATTATTTACCTACCACCCGGTTAATTATTAATTACCCGGTCAAGTGTAAGGTAGTATTTAACCGGTTAAGCATCATTTAACCCGTTAAGCAAACCATATTATTTACCCGTTTAACCGGTTAAGTGAACCATTCAATTTAACCGTTTAAACCAGATAAGATAACCGTACAATTACCTGTTTACCCGGCTAAGGGAAACACGGTCGAAGTATGTTTTCACATACCCTAACCATCATTTTATTATAAAAAGAGAAAGGGGGGGGCATCATTCACATTATTTCCTTTGGACCGACGCCGACCTCATCTTTACTAGGGTATTTTTCCTTTCTTCTTCTTCTTCGAAATTTGCATGCATGCATATTTATAAATGATAATAAGCTTGTTAATCATAAAACTAAAGTCTCTAATCCATAATGAAAAACTGTAGGCAAGAAAATTCAAGGCAGCCCTCACACCACTGATGGCCCCTGGGCTACTCAGTCGAAGGGATGGTGTCACCGTTCCCCCAGGTTCCGGTGGGTGGCAGAATTGCAGCTGTTATTAGGAAGAGGTTCAAGGGTGGTGGAAATAGAGGACATGATGGTGGGTGAGGAAATCCGGTCGTCTAGGGCGGCAATTGGGTTGCAATCCGGTCGGGAAAGGTCTCTGAAGGTCGAAGGTGTCAAGACGACCACCCAATTGAGGCGATGAAGCTCGCTGGCAACGGAATTGGCGACGTCAGCGTGTCGCTAGGGGCGGCAGAAATTATTGAAATTAGGGTGATCCGTCATCGTTGGTCGGGGAGGATATGTGACGGCATGGCAGGGGTGGTCGGCATTGGTCGACGGTGGTCGATGATGATTGACGGCGGCCAGATGGGAACGGAGCTTAGTCGACGAACGTGAACGAAATTATGACTTCGTGATATGATAGTCGGAAAACCACGATAGCAGTTGCCAAAGGTCCTAGACGGGGGGTGGCTTGGCCGCTGTTTTAGAGAAGAATAGGGTTGGGGAAGAAGAAGATGACAGTTTTGTAAATATTGGTTGACTCGACACGGTTCGAGTTAAAAATATAATACCAACTCAAATTAAAACTATAAAAATAATTAATTTGATAAGATATGAGTTAAGTGGCTAAAGAATAAATTCATAAATTATTACTCAAAATTACCAGAATTAATAAAATTATGGTCATGATGAACCATAATAATTAATCGGCTAATTAAAAACGATTAAATTAAATCGGAGGGTTATAAGGGGTAAATAAAATAAAGAATTCACCTATACCATTTTAAATTTAATATTTGGTAAATAAAACGATTATTATAATAACGAATTAACAAGGTAGAAAATGGGGTAATAAAATATAATCGTGTAGAAAATTACGAAATAGAATAATTAAATTAGGAAGACTAGAACCTTATTGAATTGAATAAATTATATATAATTATATTAATGATATCCTTAAATTAGGATAACAAAAATCAGTGAGAAAATATACTAATAATAGTAAGTAATTATTTGTTATAAACTAATAATTATTTTATTAATTATCAAGTGAGGATTATAATTGGGGTGATTAATTTAAAATGTAAAGAAGGATATAAATGATTATATCACATGAATAATTAATTATATCACTAGAATTGTTCAAAGATTAATGATGTTCAACATGACACATTTTATATTGTAAAAAATTGATAGTTATACTATACTATTCATGTAGTTGCATGTATTTTCTACATGAATAGAGTATAATTTTATGTCCTCATTCGGACTATTATTATTGATTGCAGTTGCGGGATTTTGTATATTCCCTTCTAGCAGCCCTGGTCGGCTGAGCATAGATTTGACCACCATGCACTGTATGCAACCGGAGCCAAGGAATTGAGTCAGTCTGACACGGGGCCTTTATTTTAAATTTACTTGTAAGACAAATATTATGTCTCTGACACGAGGCAGAACACACGAAATAAGGAGTCTATATCACGAAGCCACATCCACGACATGAGATAGGACCCGTGAAATAGGGAGTCTCAGTCGTGCGGCGGTAATATGAAACTTGAAAACCTTACCCCATGCCGAAAGGGGAAGTCAGGGAGATAGCTCATTATGCACTTGTGAACCGAGAGGGTGAGCCAATGGCAAATATTGGTAACTACAAAAGCCATAGGTCGCGTAGGGTGTGTGCGCATGCATTGGATTGTAGCGGGAAGGGCGGCCACCCACCCCGCACCATAAGAGCTTGACATAGGCTCACTTCATTAAAAGACTTTTGAAATAAGAATAGGGAGTATATTTGACTTGTTTCTTTAATTATATCGCTTAGTAGTTTTATCACTAACGGGGAATTGCCTCCGCAAGTGTGTAAATTCGAACGGAGTTGGTGGATCTTTTACCAAGCAAGGTTCAAAGAAAATGATAATACATTGGACTTCCTTTTTATTCTCGTATTATAAATATTGCTATGGGAAATGGTCTAATACTGTAGGATGATTATTATTTTGTCTTGTCTAGAACATAGTTTAGTTTAAATGAGTTATACTTATAGCTTTAATAGAAATCATGTAACATAGAAGTAATGTCCGGTCCAATTAGGGCTAGTTGTTATAAGGTTGGTTTGGCTTAATTTTAAGTAACACCTAACCAACTAAGCCCACACTATTGTAAAAAATGGCGGGTGGTTATAGTTGGTATCAGAGCGCGGTTTCCCACAAGCTCACATCTTATACCTCAAATACCTTGTTGAAAAGTCAAATATCTATCTTTTCCCAGCGTTGTATGTTATTAATGAATGAATGGACTCACTAACAAACCTAAGTAATAATCGAAAGAAAGATTTTAAGTGTAACACTGTTATGGGACGGTGTGCCACTTATGTGTCATGATAGATGCACATGACACCTAAACCAATGAGCGTATATGGGACGCCTTTACAATTAGCGGTGTTATCTCTGTAGTATGGGTGGTATGGGACGCTTGTGTGATATGGATAACAATATCATCGGACAGTATGCCCCACTTTAGCTATGCATGTGAGTAGGAATGTTTAAAAAAAAATAAATAATAATAATAATAATAATAATAATAATAATAATAAAGGGAAAAGTTTAGTTGTTTAAAATGACAGTCACCCGTAGACAGTCAAGCCGATCTGTGCAGTCTTTCTTGAACACTGAAAATGTGTTAGCCCAGATCTTGACGGCCATACAGGGAATAGCAGACTTCAGAAAATATAAAATCTGTGGTTCAGAATATGGTTCAGTAGTTATCGGGAGTGGTAGCAGGAAATGGAGCCTCAAACTTGGCAGTGGGTGCTAGTAATGTCCCAGATGGTGATTAGGGGAGTGCCCAAGGGAGGGCAGGGTTAGCTGACCAGGGCAAGCGAGGGGAGCTTCCAAACCTAGTTCCACCGGTAGTCCAACTAGTGGTGCTGCTAGCTGTGGATGTTAGTGACCGTTATACTGTGGAAAAGTTCCAAAAGAATGGAGCTGAGGTATTCATTGGAGGGATTTATCTAATGAAGGCAGAGAGCTAGATAGACATTACTGAAAAGCGTTTAGAGCTCTGTCTGTGCCCCACCGCCATCAAGTGAGGTTGGCAACATGCATGCTTTAGGAGGAAGCACCTTACTAGTTAAAATCCATGGAAAAGACTACTTTTTATCACCGTGAGATCTCATCCATCTCATGGGCAGAATTTGTAAGTCTTTAATGGACAATATATTCCAGATTCCATTGTCTAAAAGAAAGTACTAGAATTCGCCACTCTGACTCAGAGGGAAAATTTGGTTATGGAATATGCAAAAGAATTTCTTACAGTTAGAACGTTTTGGACCTGGGATTTTGGTAACTGACAAGGCTGTAGCGGACAAATTCTTCTAGAGGTTGAAGCCAAAATTGAGAAGTACCCATGAGTTGGTGTACGAGTATGACCGTGCACAGAAACAGCAGGATAGTAGCCAAAATCTGTCCGCAAAACACTGGCAGCAGAACTATCAAAGGAACGTCGATGGGAACCTCAAAAGGAAGTTTCAGGAGATTCCATATCGACTACGTAAAACTTGCAACAAGATGCATATAGGGCCATGTAACGAGCCCCGTCGGTGCTACAACTACAGAAGGACAGGACACATGCAAAACGAGTGTCGTTAGCCTCCGAGGCAACAACGAGAGCAGCCTGAAAAAGAAGAGGTGCCCGCTCTTATTCGCTATATGGCACCTGCAAAACTGGTGGACAAAAGGAACGCAAAACTATATGCAGTCGACGTACACAGTCATTCCTTTCATCTCAATTAGTTAAGAGTTTAGGACTCCAAACATCTCCATTATCCAAGAGTTATAGAGTCACTACTAAAACTGGGGACAGTGAAGTCACAATGTTAGGAGTGACTAACCTATCCTTAGATATACAAAGAAAACCTTATGTATGGAATTTTATCGTGTATGGGGTAAATGGGTTTGATGTACTGTTGGGAATGGACTGGTTGTATTCACACCATGCTTTTCTTAACTGTAAGAGGAAGAGGGTGGTAACAAAACCCTGTAATTATGACATGGGGGTCATTTTCCAAAGGTCATTGCAAGATCCATCTTCTTGTATCGTGTTGGTCAATGAGGCAACCGAGTGGTTTGGTGAGAGTTGTCAAGCCTTTCTGGCTAACCTAGGGGAGTCTCAGTCCAAGTCCAAAGAGTTGTCTATGATTCCGATGGTAGCAGAGTTTTTGGACGTATTCCCAGATAAACTTCCAGGATTACCGCCTAAGCGGGAAGTGGAATTTGATATTGACCTAGCACCGGGAGTAACACCAATTTCTAAAGCACCATATTGCTTGGCTCTAGCTGAACTTAAAGTGTTAAAGAGTCAACTAGAGAGTTGTTGCAGGAAGGTTTCATCCGGCCAAGTATTTCACCATGGGGAGAGCCCTTGTTCTTTTTGTAAAAAAGAAGGATGGTTTACTTCGATTGTGTATTGACTATCGCCAGCTCAATCAAGTGACAGTCAAGAATTGGTACCCCTTACTGAGGATTGATGACTTATTTAGTCAACTAAAAACAGCGGGAGTATTCTCTAAAGTAGACTTGCAGTTTGGATATCACCAATTGCGAGTGAAGGAATCTAATATATAGAAAACGGCATTCCAAACTCGATATGGACATTATGAGTTTCTAGTTATGCCTTTTGGTCTAACAAATGCACCAGCAGCCTTTGTGTAACTGATGAACACGGTATTCCTTACATACTTGGATAAGTTTATTACCATGTTTGTGGATGAAATTTTGGACTATTCAGATAATGAGGAGGACCATGTGAAACACCTGTCCATTAATTACTCTTCAGGTCCTGAAGGAAAATCAACTATTTGCCAAACTTTAAAAGTGGGACTTCTGGCTGAATGAGGTGAATTTCCTCATATAATCTCGAAGGCAGGAGTTGCAGTAGATCCATGAAAAGTGGAAGTAGTCACGGATTAGCCACAACCTAAGTCAGTCACCAATATCTAAAGTTTCCTTAGGCTAGGAGGTTATTATCGGAAATTCATTAAAGATTTTTCCTTCGTGGCAACGCCAATGACTAAACTGACATGTAAGAGAGTCAAGTTTGAATGGAGTAGCAAACGTGAGGAGAGTTTCCAATCTTTGAAGAAGAGTCTAACTATCGCACCAATCTTGACCTTGCCAAATGGCAATGAAGGATTCGTCGTCTTCAGTGATGCATCTCTGGTAGGGTTAGGATTCGTCCTTAAGCAAGATGGTAAAGTGGTGGCTTATGCCTCTCGCCAATTGAAGATGCATGAACAAAACTATGCGACCCATAACTTGGAACTGATAGCGGTGGTTTTGCATTGAAGATTTGGAGACACTACTTGTATGGAGCCCAGTTCAAAATGTTCACTGATCACCAGAGTTTGAGGTATATCTGCACACAAAATGCCCTTAATCTTCGACAGAGGTGGCAGGTAGAATATGTGAAGGACTATGACATCCAAATTTTATACAATCTAGGGAAAGCGAACATTGTAGCCTACACTCAGAGTCGGAAGGGCAAGGTGGGCAATGGTCAACAGCTAGCTAGACTTTAGGCTATGTCAGCTGAAGTGGTGGCTATTAACCCGGTGGAACGACTAATAGGATTACTGGCAACCCTAGTTATCTCAATGAAATGTTGAACTAAACGCCTTACATGGTAGCAGATTCCAAAAGTGTAATTAGATTTAGAGTGAGGTTATGTGTACCAAACAATGATGCATTGGGGCGGAATATTCTGGAGGAGGCTCATCGCTCAAAGTTCTCAATACACCCTAGTATTATAAAGATGTATCAGAACTTAAAACGAACCTATTCGTGGATTGGGATGAAGATTTTATTTCTAAGTGTCAAACATGCCAACCGGTCAAAGCCCAACATCAACTACCAGGTGGATTATTACAATCTTTAGAGATACCTACCTGGAAATGGGTGTGTCACATGTGATTTTATTACTAAAGTCCTAAGGATTCTGAAAAAACATGACTCTATATGGGTGGTTGTGGACCGTCTGACTAAGGCAGCTAGCTCACTTTATCCTCACAAAATCAATAAGGACGGCGAAATACCTAGCAGAATTGTACGTTAATAACATTATCAAGACACAGGGAATTCCAAAGGAGATAGTCTCTGACAGAGATCCTTTATTCACTTCACATTTCTATGAGGCTTCCCAAAAAGCTATGAGGACCCAAATCAAGCTAACTATAACATATCATCCCTAAATTGATGGTCAGAGTGTGAGGACGATTCAAACTTTGGAGGATTTGTTAAGAGCTTGCATCCTTGACTGGGGAGGAGATTAGGAGAAACACTTAGCGTTGGCTGAATTCACCTACAATAACTCTTAACAAGCCAGTATAAGAATCGCACCGTTTAAAGCCTTATACGGTAGGCCCTGCAGATCTCCATCGTGCTGGTTGGAGTCGCTGAGGCAGCCATAGTCGGGCCAAAGATATTGAGAAAAGTAGCTGCAAAATGATGTTCACCATGGTGTATTTTATATTGTCAAATATTAATATTTATATAAGTCATGTAGTTGCAAGCATTTTTTACATTAATAAAATTATAATCATGTATAATTTTATGTCCTTGTTCAAACTATTATTGTTGATCGCAGTTGCGGGATTTGGTACAAGCTACCAGGTCCGTATAATAACTAAAATATTTTATATTCCCTTCTAGCGGCCCTGGTCGGCCTGAAAACTTGCCCCCAAGCCGAAAGGTGATGTCAGGCAAACACCTCATTATGCACTTGTACTACCAAGAGGGTGAGCCAATGGTAAATAGCGGTAACTACACAGGCCATAAGTTGCGTAGTGTGTGTGTGTGTGCATGTATGAGATTGTAGCGGGATGGGTGGCCACCCTCCCCGCTCCATAATAGCTCGGCATAGGCTTAGTTCTTTAAAAGACTTTTGAAATAAGAAAACAGAGTATATTTTACTTGTCTTTTTAATTATATAGCTTAGTGGTTTTATCACTAACGCAGAATTGTCTCTATAGGTGTGCATATTCGGGTATAGATTGAGAAAATAATAATGCATTGGACTTCCTTTTTATTCTGTTGTGTTATAAATGTGGCTATGGGAAACCGTCTAAGATTGTGGGACGATTATTATTATGTCTTGTCTAAAACATAGTTTGCTTTGAATGAGTTATACTTAGGCTTTAATAGAAATCATGTAACATAGAAGTAATGTCCGGTCCGGTTAGGATTGGTCGTTACAGGGTTGGGTTGGTTTAATTTTAAGCGACACCTGGCTAGCTAGGCCCACACTATTGTGAAAAATTGTGGGTCATTACAACACTCATTGACCCAACTACGCTAGGGTTTGAAGGAATACTAGTGTGATCCACATATCCCATCCCGTACAAACTTTTACTAATAAAAGCCGTAAACCCTTATATTCATACATATAGAATTGAGCGAGGATTTAATATTTAGTTTGTCGATCTTGTCTTTCGAAAACCATCAACAGGTCTCAACCTTCAAGTTTTATTAAACATGTGTAGAAAGTATGGATAAATGGCCCGTCATCAGAGGGATCTAATAAAGTGCCACCGATATCGTCCTACATCTAAAACACAGTTAAACACGAAATACATGGATTCAAGTAGAAATGAAGGACAGGGAGAGGCCTAGGGACTTAGATGAGTAGAGTTCCGTATTCTAGTTGGTGAACTCACTCGCGATACCTAGCACACAGATGGAACCGAATAAGAATCGGGTAACATCGGCACGTAAAATGAGGTTTAAATAATTAACATCACTTAATTAACTTAATAAGGTCTTAAATGAATTGTTAAACCTTATTAAATAACTTAATTAAGGGTTTCATTTCTTGTTTACTTAGGAAGCTTTATTCAAGTATTAATCAAAAGGGCTTATCAAATAATTTTTTGAATGAGTTCAAAATGTCCAAATGGGCTGAAATTTGGATGGGCTGGCCCTTACACTCTAACGTTTATAAAGAAATTCCACATGGCTGGCCCATGGACCAATGAAGGGGAACAAGGCCAAATAAGCTCAGCCCTAAGGTGCTGGAACACTGTTCCTGGTCTACGCACCACTTTTGAAACTATTTGTTTATTGGTTAGACAACTCCAAATGAGCTTTGATCAATGGGCCTAGTTACCTAACCCAAGGAGCATGACTCCGGTTAGAGTTAGGTGCAATTTAAGTTTGAAATGGGCTTAAGTTGATTTTATAATTTGGGTTGTTTGATGGGTTGTTTCCACAACTATATGGATCCGAACAAATTGGAAATTCTCAAATAAAATTGGGAACCTACCCAAATGGGCCCAAATTTTGTCAATGTTCTACTAAGACATAAAGTAAGGTGTAGACCAAATTTTATTGAAATCAAAGATTAATAACCTATTTTAAGGTAATTTACAACTCGATTGAGAAAACAAGGGTTTTTATCCTGTATTTTTACCCTGTCTGGGTAAACACCTCCAAAACAAACCTAGATAATTTCAAGTAGACACTTATTGGGGCATCATATATTTTAACTAGATTTTATTAGCTTAAAATTGGTAGCTTAACAACGACCAAAAAAAGGGAGTACAAACCTGAAAGTAACGAGGGAAGACTAAGGTTAGGTCTTTTAATACATCCAACCGAAAAACCTACCACTCTAGGAGTTTAGAAATATGTAGGAGGGTGATTTGATCTCCAAAGAGGAAGATGAAAGCCAAGGAGAGGAAAAGAAGGTTGTTGGGGGTGAGGAGGGAAGGAGAAATGGTGAAAAGGGGAGGGAAGGACTGAGTTTTATAGAAAAAGAGCAACTTGTGATCTCATAGGTATGGGTTCTATACCTAATGAGGTATGGGTTGGATAAGGAGGCATAGGTTCGCTTGGTGATAGGTGTCATACGTAAAGTGGTATGAGCTGGATAATGAGGTATGGGTTAGCTTGGTGATATGTGTAAATACCTAAAGAGGTATAGGTTGGATAATGAGGTATGGATTGGCTTGGTGATGGTGTGGGTTGGCTTGGTTATGAGTGCGATACCTAAAGAGGTATGGGTTGGGTTAGCCCAAAATTCGTAACATAGGATTTGTACCTTAAAGTGATTGGGCCCACTTTGTGAATTGCACTGTAGGTTCCAAAGAGGGGTTATGACGGTCAGAAGGTTTATCAAACACTCAGCAATAATACAAAAGACTTGCAAGGGGCACAGTCCTAACACCTAACTATGAGGGTGTATGAAAGTAGTACTGCCTAACGAAGCACATTTTCGAAATTTGTGGCACTAACTTAGCCATTCCTTTTACAACTCGAGTACCATGCCGTCCTACGATTAAAACTCAGTCAAAACCTCATTTCATAAGTTTTTGTAGGTAATGGAATACTCATTTACCAGTTTGTATTAGTTATTTTTCTGACCAATGACACTCGTTTCAGACGTTTGTCATATTATATAAGTAGGTCTTGAAATCTTGAGTTGACTTTATTGGAAGGATAGATAAACGCTATACACAATTGAGCTTAGCGAATTTATTTTCTTTCTTACTTTTATTTATATTTGATGTATTTGATGTGTATTTAACAATGTCTTCCATTCTCATGACACCAAGTAAGTTGTTTCGATCAAATTTATCGATTGAGTCTAACCGACCAACAACTTTAAACACGGCTTGACTCGATTGTAACATTTTTTATGTGGTTCTTAGGTGAACTAAAATTGGTGTGTTAGACTCACCTTGTTTGAATGAGGATCTCGATTCACCCAGGTTCGTAAGACTCTTTGCCGTCATTTGTGCTGGCTGATGAATGAGGTTTTGACTGAGTTTTAGTCATAGGATGGCACAAAGATATTTTTTCGGATCTCTTCGAGGCAAGGTATTTTAGTCAAATTTTTTCTCATTTAATAAAACTTCACGGATGAGATCCCTTGATCACTTTTGAATTTAAAGATCCGTGAAGCTTCTGATATAAAACCCTTACCTAAATTTACTATATAAGTATACGAGTTTTACTATTTTCACAAATATGACTGTGAGCGGTACCTGTTTGGTATGAATTGCAGTTGTACTCTTTTGCACCCTTAAGTAGTGCAATGTAAGTAAGGTACTCCAAAGTAGTGCCACTATCATTTTTTCAAGCCACTAGAGTACCATGACAGGTGATACATAGAGGATGTAAGGGTATAATTGTAAGTATGCATTTAAGTAAGTATTAATCTGTTGATTAGATTGACATTTTTATGATATTGGGCCATGTCAGCCTAAGATTAATGCCTTGTAAGGTATTATGGACATTTTATGAATACTCATGAATATTAAGATATTCACCTGCTAGTATTATTTTATTAGTACTTATTTCAGACTTTGATTCTTGACGATTTTTCTATATGTATGTTGGTGTGTCTTTATATCTGTGACCAGCGGACGTATATGAATTGAGGGGCTCATGGTGGGGGTTGCACGACTTATGTAATCGGAATTATGGGACTTATGTATTTTAGGTACTATGGGTTGCTTGATATATGTATTATGGGTGGGTGCCCTACAGCCTATGTGGTGTACTTGATTATTATGTGTAGTCTGTAATTTATTACCTTGTTATTATATTGTCATCCAGGGTGTTATATTTGGGGCATTCTGATAATTGTCTGCAAGGTATGTAAGCTTCAAAATCTTGGAATATAACAATGAGCAAATAAGGCACATGAAACATTTGGATGCAACTGCGTGTTTATGATAGAGAAGCGTCGACTGGAGGAACTTACAATTCATACCATTTGAAGGGTCCACGTGAAGACCGAATGTTAGGGTATGATGCCCTGACATGAGATGATGCCTTTGTTTATTTAATTACCATTTGTAGGTATGTGGAGTATGTAACCACAACCCAGTCTTTACTTTACTTTAAGATCAACATCATATAAGAATAAAATACCTAACTCAAACGTAAAAACTAAGTATAAGAACTGAATAATACATCTGTATTGTGAAAAATTCAAACTCTTAGCTGCATTGAGGGTCTTGCCTTCATGTGGCTTAGAGTGATCATTGCATCTGTGTATTCACCCTATTAGTTATCAGTTACCTCTCCTATAACTCAGAGTGCTCCTATTAGGAGCCTTGAATGTAAGAATTTTCCTATGGTAGTATGCTACATGCATTATCTGAAAATCCTATAAGATTACTATCTTAAGCCTCTTGGAGGGTTGAGATCCGTTTCCATAATGTTTGTATGTTGGTAGTCCAACGACTAGTTTTTTGAATTATAACATCAAGATTTGGTCCATTCTTCTTACCGAATCAGGCTATTACAATAGAATTTCTTTAAGCTGTGGAGCTTAAAAAATCCAAGCTTCGCAAGAATTTTGTAGCTGCTGATTGGATCTAAATTGAACGGATTTCGCTTAAATCAATGCTAGAATGGCTTGACTAGACTTTAATTTATTGTTGATGGTAGAGGTTCCATTGCGTTTTTTAGGCCAATATTATATTCTTTCTTTGATTACATGAATTAGTCATATTTTGTCAGTGATAATTATTTGATTATTTAGTGCACTACAATATACATTTCATTGTAGACTACCCCAGGTTTAGCTAGACACCATGCCGATAGTGTTGCTTTTTCTTGTGGATCATTTGTGATTTTTCTAGGTATTTTTGGGGCACTCTATGACATGCATACCAATCGACACATCCACATTGATTTATTCGTTTTTATAGTTTACTTTGATTTCTAGACTATAGATTGTCTACATGGCTTTGCCTCAGCTACAAGATTTGCTTGTGTCTTTTTTCTGATTCCAATGGTATATATATCATATATACTTACTGTAATGACCCGCCTATTCCAAGCCACATGCCAAGTGTTACTATAAAAAACTAAATTTTTCCTAAACTAATTTTCTATTAATTTATCAACATCATGAATAAATCCATGACGTAAAATTTTTTAAACCATACAAATTAAATTCATACTCAAAGAATTAGTTCAAGTTCAAATTCTAAGTCATGCCATGAAATAAAATATAATATAACCAGTGCTCAAAATAGTCTAAGACCCATGAACTGAACCGAAATCCCCCTACAACAACCGTGAAGTATAATAACAAATAAGAAAAAAATTAAAAGTCTAATAACAGAGTCGTTCAGCTATCTCAACTCTACTCATTCTTCCATGCTCACATCTGCTGAGGTAATTCCTTATTACTGATAAAAAAACTAAGTCATATAATTAAAAGAAATAAATTAGTATATTCCACATCATTAATTTAGTGTTTTAGTGATTATGAGCCTATGCCTAACTCTCATTATGCAAGGAGGGGAGGCCGCCCCATCCATCTACAATCTCATGTATGCGCACACACGTTACGTGGCCCACGGCTTTTAGTTATTGATATTTGTCATTAAATCATCCTCTCATTATCACAAATGCATAATAACATCTTGCACCATTGTGCCAAGCCAACCCTTTCGGCATGAGGGCAGATTTTTAATCTTTAAAAAATTTTGGGTGCGGTCACATGTCGGACTGAGTAAATTCTTTGACCCTGGTTGTGTACGGTATATGGTAGCTGAATGTGGGTTCAGGTCAACTAAGATTCCCAAATAAAAATATTTAACATTTCGAGTAATTATACGAACCTAGAATTCTAATGAGGTACCTGTAAATATAACACACGATCCTAATATAAATGAAACAATAAAATTATATATAGGTATAATTTTATATGAGCAAAAATGCATGCAATAAAATGACTTTATTATATGATGATTAAAACTCGACAAAAAAAGCATGCAACACACAATATTAAACTTTAAATTAACAAAATTTATAACAAGTCTGGTGGGATAATTAATTATTCATTTGAGAGAATAAATTAAGTCATACATTACCTTCTACATTAATTATTCAATCACAATTCACCCTTAGCCAATGACAAAATAATTACTAATTTAGTAGTGTGATTTAATTACTAATATTAGTGCATTTTCCCTCATGTATTAATTATTTCACCAAAGAAATCATATTAATATTACCGTCTTAGAATTTAAGGTTACTCCTTAGACTTTTAACTAATATCACACTTTAATTCCTATTAAGAAGTAATGATTACTTATTCCATTAATAATAGCTTGGATATTTATTAATAACAATTTATTAATTTTCACTAACTCTAATTAATTATCCTATGATTAGTTAGATTGTCGTGTCCAAGTAATTGATATAGCTTGTATTAAAATTTAAAAGATATCAATGGTAAGATAATTTTAAATAACTTAACTTTGTAAAGGTTTATACTTCATTTATTCTGAGCATGATATTACGATTCTTGCGATTATTTTGTTCTTATATCCTAATAATCCATAACTTACTTTACTAATACAACCACATAAGGTTCTTATCTTTATATTTTATTAGTAACATCATAAATATGATTTGATTGTAAACACTGAATAATAATTTAATACTAATCTCATTTTAACTAGTAAAATATTAATGGGACTATTATAATACGTTCATTTACATAAATTTATAACATTTTAATTAACCCAATAGGGATTAATTGTACTTATGATTTGATTAATAATTAATAACCCATGATCACACACACGTATTAACTTGCTAATATATAATGACGACATCCTTGTTACTTTAATTAATTTTAACTAGTTAATTAATAGATCACAATGTCATTCATTAATTAATTGACTATAACTATTAAGAAACACATATAGATCATAATTAGCTCTAATATTTATTAACATTATCTAATATAAATAATATACATATTCTAAATGAAAATTCAATATACTTATATAATATTATATGAATAATTATTTATTAATAATTATCCCACATGATCATGAATTCAAAATGCAACCGCATACATACATCAGTAACACTAACAACAATAATTATTATTATTATTATTATTATTATTATTTTAATTATTCTTATTTATTTATAAATAATATCGTGCTTGTTTTTATACATATCAATAAACTTAAGATGATAAATATATGATCAACTATTACCAATATCATCACTTAATTTAAAACAACTCAATTTAAATTTATTATGAATTAATTAGTATTTAATGACTCATTAATCAAACTCAAAGCTATAATAAGCACAAACACTACAGTTGTATGTGAGGGGACGAAGACAGGAGTACCTATACGCGAGAGAAGATGGAGAGGCTCCAAACAAAGAGACAATACTAGAGAGGAAAAAGTTTTAAAAAATAGATGATCTAGAGAAATCAACCCAAAGAAAATACTTTCCCTAAAATTACTCAATTAACTTCTCTAAATCCCTCATTTTGTGAGTAAAATGGGCTTACAAACTATTAAGATGATGTTTTATTTAATATGAACAAAATTTTCTTTTATATAGAAGAATATGTGTGGAATTCAAGAAGTCTCTACATCAAATTTGTATAAAAAAGAATAAAATCACACATAAATTATATCAAACTCCAACTAGCAGTGTGATAATGAAAAGTTAAAAAATTACTATTGAGTTTTTCAATATAAATGGATGATGGAAACCCAAGAAAAAAAAAAGCCTACAATATAGGAAAAGAAAAGAGTTTTGAAATTAAATCACACTCACAACTCCCAATCCCAAAAATTTTCCACGTCAAAACTCCATCCTTACACACCATGTCAGCCTACCAAAAAATCACACTCACATGGGGAAGGGAAAAAATCAACCAAAACTTCATCCTTACACACCATGTCAGCCTACCAAAAAGACTGCAACCGCTACCAACCCAAGGTCAACATGCTTGACCTATAGTTGAACCTTATTTGACCGTAAAGGAAAAAAATCAAAAGAACAAAACAATAAAATACAATAAATAAAACTTAGTTAAAACAATCTATAAATATCACTGTATAGATACGCTAAAGGTAATGGTTGATAATTTATGATATTGATTTCTAATAATTAATTTAATTAAATAATATTTAAGATTCATTTTAAGATTTACCAAACCCTAAATAAAATAATGTAGTTATTTTCAGGCTTTTCCACATACTGTAATAATTTGTTCCTTTAACATTATTAATTTAAGATTTTATTTTTCTTTTTAGAGAAAAACTTCATTTGTTTGGTTATTATTTTCAGCCAACAAAATCTCTCATTGTACGTTTCGTCTTGACTAATATCATGATACATAGAATATTTATATATTAAGTATATACATATTAGATCAATGTTCAAAGTTTTCAACATGTGAGGAACAATTGGTCAAGTTAAAACCCAAAAAACAAGCAAATAGACAAGAGAAACCTACGGGAAACAATTTGGACATGATTTCATTTGAAATAAGTCCATATCACCTACAAGATGTCTATCATGTAAAATCTGTAATTAACGAGGTAAGGTATTTAATTTAATTGAGATGTTGATATAAGTGGAGGCAAGTATGTTAAGAATAGACAATGACCTAAATTATACCCAAGGGTCAAGCACAAACGTAGTTCTAGACTATGTTTAGCCATGATTAGATGGTCAAGACAATGTAGGAGTAGGGGTAGAATAGTTATTATAAGATATTTATGGGGGTAAATTAGAAAGAGAAAAGTTAGCAATATATATGATCTCATGGGAGGGAACCAGCCCATTTTACAAGTACAAGAAACCCTGACCTCCCTGTTGAGCTTAAGTTTTGATAATTATCATCTAAACTCTCAAAGCACTACAAATATACCATGGAAAGTCCAAGGACTTAGATGGGATTATATCACATGAGGAGCTTCAAGCAATCAAATAGATGGCTCCATAAGAGGTGAATGCATAAAGATAAAGGGGGTTTAATGGTTTTCAGATTTTAATGTTGATTTGATGAACAAAAAGCATGAATACTTAACCATAAGGAAGCCTCTTTATAAACCACAAGGTGAACGACTGCCTTTAGACTTGTCTCGGTCAATGTTGGAGCCTATTGCAAACTACTAACTTCCAAAGGATATTGATAGCTATCAAATGAAGTTATTATTTTGTGGAAGTTTGAATATGGTTTTAAGGCCCAACCCCGTTTTTGCACTTAGTTTTGTTAAAAAATAAAAACTTGAAGAGAATGGGATAAAATGTGAATTTCCAGCAAATCTGGATCTGATTTTAATCAACTATTATTTTTTGCAAGGATAAGCCTTATCATATGCATGTGTGAATTGCTAAACAAGATGGTTGTCTTTCAAGCATGTAATGGTCCCATTAAGATGCTGCTAAGAAGGTGCCTAAAGCAAATTCTATTCAAACAACTATGCCCAATGGAGACATTACACATGGCTAATGATGAGCTTAAGTGGATAATCCTACCAACTACAACTTACACCAATGATTAATAAAGAAGATAAGCACCTTACAAATAAAGAAAGAATCATACCCCCACATGTGTGTAATGATGATTTTAGGATCACTCCAAGTGCATGCAAATTAGGAAGCTTCTTGGAAGATGCCGGGAAATTCCCAAGGAGACCACCAACCTAAGACTTGTTATAGATATACATGATCATTCACTTAAAAGAGAGTTACTTCTTTCCCCAATTCTCTTTCTTCTAGACCTGGGAAGCTTTGATCTGTTCTCATCTTCTGATCTGTAAGTGGGAGTGGTTCTAAGAGTTTGAGTAGACTAAGTCATGAAATCAAACTATAATGAAGCCAACGTTATGTTCTAATTGAACCAGAGTTGTATAATCACTTTCATTTTCACATTGATTGTGTTGTTTTCTTGATGTGGATAATGATGTTTTATAAAACTTTTATGGGGTAATTTGTATTGACCTGAGATGAACAATGAATGTCAGTTATTATCCGATACATATTTGTTATTCTCTATCTCTTTCCGATTGATTATGAGTTGAATTAGCTGATTATTTCATTGGGTTCTTAATACTTCAAAAGTGTAGCTAACTTTTGCATGATAAAGAGATTTGTTTCTCCTATACATAAAACAATTGATGATTTCTTTGGTCAAAATAGTTTATAATGTTTGGGTAGACATACACTTGTTTGTCATTAATATTCACAGAAAAGAATCACACTTAATGTGTCATTAGAATTCCATTTACACAGACCTATAGAATAGGGTTATGGGGATAGGTTGTAATACATAGCACTATTAATTACCTTCATTTCTTCAGATATCAAATCAGTTCACATCATAAATTCGTAGAAGTAATCAATGTGTATTGCATGATACTAGGTGAAGTTGAACGTTCCAGGGTTATCATTTGATCGAAAATATTTTACAAGTGTTGATTCATGGATTATTTAAATTAGTATTTAGATAGTTGTTGTTTTTACTTTGAAGCCCTTGCATCGATTTCCAGTCAGGTTTCAGTAGATCTTATATTTGTTTGTTCATATTTCTTTTTGTTGCTTGTTTTTATTGTCTTTACGCTACGTAATTACCTTACTTAGAGTAAAAGTAAGGTATAAACCAGACTTCTTCGTGGAAACGATCTCTACTCATGATTTTATTACTTGATTAGATGTGTGCACTTGCGCGATCTATAAAATACACAACTTGTATACTATAAGCTCAAATGAGTTTGGTTATGAAACTTTCCAAAGTAATAGAGCACATCAATATACTTCCAATAGTTCAAGAATCTCTCAAATCAAATTTTTCTACAAAGTGTTATGACTTTCTAAAATTTAGAGAAAACTATACTAGCCGATCCTTGCAACAACATCCCAACTTGAAAAACTCACATCTCGTAGGTTCATTTGAGATGGGAGTTGAAATTTAGAAGGATGATAGAGGACATTCTGAAGTTTACTAAAAAAAAAAGAAAACTCAACTCTACAGGCCGAGATATGAGCTTCCAAAACTAGGCAAAAACTAGTGTTCAACAGAACTGTGGTCAGTGGTTAAGCATTCAAACAATCAACCAAAGGTATACAAAACTAGTTGTTGGAAAAAGTAAACTTTGGATCTGAATGGCATAACAGGTAGTTTTCATTCCTAGGACGTTCTTGACTATAAATAGGAGCATGGGGAGTGTTTTAACACACCTTAGATGATGAAGAACCCTTGCTCTTGGATAAATTGGAAGCTCAAGCTTGTGCTAGGATTGCCGTTGCCTATTAGCTTGTATTCCTATGAGATTGAATGTGTACCAAGAAAAAATCTTGCGTATGTTAGGCTTGACCCAAGTTTTAAGGCTTGTTTTGTAAACTCTCAAGGTGTTGAGAGTGTGTGTGAATGTAACACCCCAATTTCGGTTTACTTAAGAACTGGATCAGAAATGTTACGATCGAGTCAAGACATATTTAATATTATTAGTCAGTGAGACTCGATCAATAAAATAGATCGAAATAACCCTCTTGGTGTCATGAGAATGGAAGGCATTGTTAAATAAAAATCACAATACATCAAATATAAATAAATGCAAGGAATTAAATCTTATGTTGAGCTCAAGTGTGTAGTATTTATCTGTCCTTCTACCGAAGTCGATACAGGATTTGAGAGACCTACATATATTATAAGAATCTAGTACTAAATAAAGGTATATATTAATAAACTACATGGATCACTATCGCCAATCTAAGTCAAACACTCAGGTGTCCCTGTAAGAGGAACTAGTCTGCTTACTAGGTTTTATCTAACGAAGTTCTACATCAAATATCTCACTCTGTTCCATAATGGAACAAGGACAGCTGCTATGACTCTACTGCGTGATATGGCTATCGTAACTATCTATATATATACTAACTGCTGTTGAAGAGGCCTCTCTGTGATGGAATGAAGGTAAGAACACCTTTACATATACTGTGTTTCGAGGAGTATGAAAACATACTCTGCATGAACCTGTGGAGTCTGCATCTGTTATGTAGCATGTGCGCTGGTCAATGTCTGCTCATCTCAACCATTATGGAAAAATAGATAGCAAGACTTATATATATAGCAAGGTAAGCGTGAACATACTTGGGTAGAGGCTTGGCTATGTCGGATATTTCTGGTCATATGAAAAGAGACTGGATCTCTCGTGGAAAACTGGTCACACTGGTCTAGGACTCTAACTGGGAGGTATCTCATCCTCACATAGTTTGTCATCATGTCCCTATTTGTGGTAATGTACGGATGTCTGTCTGAGTTACGGTGGGTAATAAAATTCTATATACGATACTGGGTAACTCACAAATATGGGTAAGTCATGGACATGCCTCCAAGATCATCATGATTGGATTCCGCCATAGGTGGCCAGCTTATGGAATAGCCAACCAACGACGAGTCTAAGAGACGGCTCCTAAGTGGCTCTAGTTCAATCAACTAACAGTAGGCATGTGTTTCTCGATATCGTACTATTCACGCACTTCTAAATGGATGGGGTTCAAACGACCCAAAGAACTACTATCTCTCCTCGAGTCTACGGGGACCCATATTGAGGTTTGACAGTGTCTCGTCCATTCTTCAGTGGTGTATGACTTTCCATCCCATACCGATTTGTAGTACTAATCTTAACTCACATGACTACTACCGTTGTGGTAGACTCTCAAGCAAAGCTATAAGTCGAGATGAGCATACAATGTTATCCC
>JAVDBV010007352.1:7336-19124 GCA_032619315.1 Piper longum
ATTATATATATATATATATATATATATATATATATATATATATATATTGAGCGATGATAACAAAATAGGAGGTGGAAAATTTCCAAAGTGGGCCCCTATGCCGGCTTGTGGACCAAGAAAAATGACCACGTAAAATAGAAAGTCCAACCATCTGCGGGTCCCACTGAAAGTCTAGTCTTCACAAAATCCAACGTCTGTATCATCGACCACCGATCTCTTCTTTTTTGCTAAACCAACCCCACCATTCTCTTCTTGCTAAAAGGAATGCCATTAATCTCTTATCTCTCTATCTGTATAAATATATGCTAAGAGATTTTCTGCTCTCTTGATTGTCAATCCACCCTCTCCAACCGATCAAGACTAGACCCAGGTTCGTTTTTTTCATTTTTTTTGGGTGATTTTATCTCTCGTCCATTGTTACTTATTGGTCCGTGTCTGATTCATCCGTTGATGGGTCTTGCCAAAGTTCTTGATGTGAATTGTTCGTAGGTGTGCTTGACTTGAATTTTTTATGCAGCAAATTGATATTTGTGATTATTCTTTTTTCCCCATGAAAAGTGAGGTAATCTTCCGTTTCTGGATCTGCAGCTGTTGATGCGGTTTTTCTGTCGTTTTTGTATCTAGATGGTTATGTTTCTCTTCTGGCCATTACAACGTTATTAATTAGTATTTAGATTTAACGTTTTGTTTGCTTTCGTTCATTTATTGTATGTTAACTTTTTTGTGTCCATATATTTTATTCTAATTTTTCTAGTTTCTCAAAAATAAATAGTTGGCTTTATGGGTATTGTTATGGTGTTGACCACGGTTCTCTTTGCAAAAGTCAATAATTAATCTAGCATTGGAAATATATGAAATGTAAAGAGTAACTATATTCTTCTAGTTGATTGTACCTGTGTGTTACGATTGTCGATTATCAAATGCCTAATATACATTGGCAGCTCTGTGTTGTTAAAAATTGTTCTGTCATGTGTTAGCCACGCTGTGAACTTCATTATGTTATTGGTAATCTGTTTTTTTAACTGATTTATTGAAGTGGTGCAATTTAATGAGTTGATTATCTGAATAATTTTAATGTCTTATTTACATCCATCTATTTTTTTTTCCTTCTACTTATCTTGCTATTCTCTGATTGTTAGTTAGTTGTTCATTCATATTACTCCAATATGGCCGACGAACATACCGCAATCGTGAAAGATGTAACTGAGGTGATATTATTTGACAATCATTGCTTAAATCCTTCATTTGCAACCTGTTTTAACCTTGATTCTTTTTGCATAACAGCTTATTGGTAAGACGCCAATGGTATATCTTAACAATATTATCGATGGCTGTGTTGCTAAAATTGCTGTGAAACTTGAGATGATGGAGCCATGTTCCAGTGTCAAGGACAGGTACGCGGAGCACATTTAGGTTGCAGCAAAATTGATTTCTTAAATCTGCTCATCTTGTTTTCACATGATTACCAAGCATTTCTCATCTGCCATAGAGTTGCTTGATTTCTTCTAAAAATTAAATTACTGAAAAACTCTTTCTTTTGAACCCTCAGTTGCTGACCAATCATAAATTCTTAATTCAGACACGCTTTTATGACATGTTTTCACCGTTCTTGGTAGTAAACACATTGGAGGATTAATTTATTACTGAAATTAGTAATACTTGTGTGTAAGTTCCAGTTAATTATTTCTTAATTTTCTTTTTATGGCTGATAGGATTGGATATAGTATGATCATTGATGCAGAGGAGAAAGGTCTTATTACGCCTGGCCAGGTTTGTGGATGATATCACTGTTCCTGCCTGAACAGCAGTTCCTCTTTAACCAAAACTCCCTTGAATACTGCCAGCTTTGCTAAGTTCATTTTAATTTTTGTGTTTGCAAATTGCAACAATCATATTCCCTTTATAGATCTTTTCATGCCTGGTTTTATAGTGAATTGGCAGCCATTACTTTTGGCGAAGAATGAATATTTCTTGGTTGAATGAATATGAATTTTTAATAGGAGTGACAAGCAGTTGTTGGTCATATTGTTGATTTTGAAAGAGAATTTTAGTTTTTTTTTTTTTTTTTTGGTTTTCTTGCTCCTTGAAGAGTGTTCTTATTGAGCCAACCAGTGGAAACACTGGCATTGGATTGGCCTTCATCGCAGCAGCAAAGGGTTACAAACTGATTATTACAATGCCAGCTTCTATGAGCCTTGAGAGAAGAATTATTCTTAGAGCTTTTGGCGCCGAGTTGGTTCTTACTGATCCAGCTAGGGGCATGAAGGGTGCAGTTCAAAAGGCGGAAGAGATTTTGTCAACAACACCTAATGCCTACATCCTTCAACAATTTGAAAACCCTGCTAACCCGAAGGTACTTTGGTTGATGATGCATCCAAGTTTGACGAAAATGTATTTTATTTGCAAGGAAATCAGTATCTTTCTTGTAGCCAAGCTATGCTTATATCAGTTTTGTTGATTTGTTCTGTAATTATTGTGTCAGATAAATGTGAGTATATTTCTTTTGACTTTGATGTCTTTTGACTCATCCCCCTTCTGCTTATATTTGTCACTGAATGTTGCTTCTGCAGATCCATTATGAAACCACTGGACCTGAGATATGGAAGGGTTCCAATGGCAAGATTGATGCATTTGTTTCTGGTATTGGGACTGGGGGTACTGTTTCTGGGGCAGGAAGGTATCTGAAGGAGCAAAACCCTGACATCAAGGTTCGTTTGGTTTTGACTTTCTTTGTAGCAAGTTGTCAGCAGTCCTTTGCTTTTTAGACTCTGCAATACTTACAACAATTTTACATCTGATTTCGGTTTTTGCTGCTTCTCGTGGTCCTCTTGTGTCACATTGGTTTCTCGGCTATTCAAAAACTATGGCAGCATTTTTCACCGAAGTCATCCTTTTGTTTGTCTTTCTTGTAGATCTATGGTGTGGAACCAGTTGAAAGTGCAGTTCTTTCGGGTGGAAAGCCTGGTAACTATCTTCCAAGTTGATCAACAAGTGTTTCAATTATATGACCAAATTTTGAATAGTAAAAAATGAAACAAATTGGTTGTCGTGGCTTGTTTACTTCAAAGGAAACGAAAGTAGATGTTCTGGCTGCTCACAATTTGATATATTGTTTCATCTTTAATTGATTTTTAAAGAAGTTATTCTTGCTGGACATATCTTTGCAAACAAGTCACTTCTGCGCTTGTTAAAGGAATCAATGATCTTTTATAACTTTTGTGCTGTCAACTTATTTCACTCTCAAAATGAGGAATATCTTTCCTTGTATATATTTGTTCACAACATGAAGATGCATCTAATTGAAATGTTGTGAACTAATGCATCTTCTTGTTGTGAACAATATTCCTCATTATTAGAAATTTGTTACTAATTGCAATGTGGTTTATGATTTTTTATTTGTTCCTTTTAGAAAATCTGCCATTGGTGTGCATTGAGATTGTAAATCAACCATGTTTCAGGTCCTCATAAAATTCAAGGAATTGGTGCTGGATTTATTCCTGGTGTTTTGGATGTCGATCTCATTGATGAAGTTGTCCAAGTAAGTATTCTTCCTATGAGCGTGTTCGAATTGCCACCAAAATTCAAAATGATCAAGTAGTTGTGATGGTTTTATCTTTCCTGGAGATCATTATGATTTTAGCAAAGCTTGCAATGGGCATGATTTGGTTCATGTTTTATGTACAAAACTTTTCTGATTCCTAAATTGGTGGCAGAAGCCAAGTTGATCCGCCCAATTTTGTGAAATTGGCTGAAACAAATGTTGTGCATCATAAATGGGAGATTTATTTTATAAGCGAAACTTAGGTTGTGGCTTCTTACTTTGTGTTTGTTATCTCCTAAATTGATCAATATAAAATAGTTAGTATAATTTTACTGATTGCATTTTAAATATTTCATCGGTTTGATTTTTTTAAAACTGCTTTTGTGTAACATTTGAAATTGGAGAAGAGTATATTGCCGTAATGTTTCTTTTTCATTTGTATCTGAATTTTTGGTATGAATGTCAAACTTGTCTGATCTAAACTTCACCTAATCAACGTTTTCTAAGGTTTTCCCTTAGCATGTATTGCATACAATTTACCATTTCTTTGAGTAATGAATTTATCGTGCTGTTGTAAAAAATCATGTTATGATTCTACAAGAAAAGAATATATTATACAGACGTACAAAATGCTGTGTTAATTTTGTTGTGATATCAGGTATCAAGTGATGAAGCTATTGAAACTGCAAAGCTTATTGCTCTTAAAGAAGGATTACTGGTGAGCTTCGGCTTTGTAAATTTGCAGCAGTAAAGCATGTATACTCTTGTCTGCCTTGTTCTGTAGATGTTATGATATTTTCTCACTTTTTCCATTTCTTCTACAGGTTGGGATATCATCTGGAGCAGCAGCTGCTGCTGCAATCAAAATTGCAAAAAGGCCAGAAAATGAGGGAAAGCTCATAGTTGTAAGTTTGAGTAACCGGTTTCCTTTTTTTTATCTTCTGTTCGTCAATCTCGTTACTTCATAAACATATTACAGTAATACTTACTCAAATTCTGCTTTTGCAGGTCGTTTTCCCAAGTTTTGGGGAGCGTTATCTGTCATCTGTTCTGTTCGACTCTGTGAGGCGTGAAGCAGAGAATATGGTTTTTGAGCCCTAAATTTGAACTTTTCTGCTTGCCGACTACCGTGATCTCAATAAATTCTTCAAGTTGGTAAAGAAAAACAAACAAAAAAAATGTTTCTCAAGTTCTAGACCTTTTAATAGGAAATGTGATTGTTATCATCTTGAAGTTGTTTCACCTTCACCTATGTACATCTTAAACCTACTTGTTGTCCAAACCTTTTTCATTTCAATTCAAAATGTGTTTAGTTGTGTCTGTGGATAGAAACTTTAAAATTGAAATTAACTGTCTGATCATGTCGTATGATTGTGAAATGCAATGGCTACTTGGGAAAAGCCAGTAAAACATAGTGAAAGCATAGTGGAGAAGATGATAGGGATATTGCTCATAGACATCGGTTTTTTTTGATAGAGCATTATACACATGAGCTACAGCTCATATGGCTTGGTTGAAGTACAACTTTAATTTTGAACAATATAGTGAGTCCCACTACCTAATATCTGCGTAGGTAAATGTAAAAATAAGTAAATATGTTAGTTATGCATTTTCAAATTAATCTAATGTGCATAATATTTTAATATACTTTTAATCAAGTACATTTTTTAAAAAATTTTGAAGTAGGTCATATTTACGTCTGAAAAAAATGAAAAAAATAAAAATTTGTCAACCTCCTATTTATATATTCTACTTTCAATAAATATAAACCTAATATATGCGGCTCACCTAAACTTTTCCCTTATGGGTATTTGTAGCAAAGCTCAAGGGAAATTTGATGAGGATGATAGAAAATCGAATTCTTTGATTGGCCATCGATATCATTAATGAAATAATGAACATGATTCAATTGATGTTATTCAGGTATCTCTAATTGGCTTTATTACTTAGAAGGCAAAATGTTGCGTTGCACGGTTTATGGTAAAGATAAATTAAATTATATATAAAATCTTATAGAATAATGAAATAACCTCTAATTATATATTTATATGTATAATGTGATAAAAATATATTCTAATTTTAAAGATAGACTTTAATTAAATAAAAAAATAAATTATAATAATTTATTTTTTTATTATTATATTTTGATTAGTCAAATATCCTACTTTTCATTAGAATTCGATTGTTAATTCCTCTTTATTAATAAGAGTAGAATTGGGTTGCCAGAAACAAAGTTTTAAATATTATATTAGTTACCAGATCAAATTTATAATTAGTATAAGGTATACTTAATCAAGAAGAGATTTGTAACACCCAAATTTCAGTTCACTTAAAAACCGGATCAGAAATGTTACGATCGAGTCGAGACATGTTTAATATTATTATTCAATGAGACTCGATCTATAAAATAGATCGAAATAACCCTCTTTATGTCATGAGAATGGAAGACATTGTTAAATAAACATCAAAATACATCAAATATAAATAAATGCAAGGAATTAAATATTAGGTTGAGCTCAAGTGTGTGTAGCGTTTATCTATCCTCCCACCAAAGTCGACTCAGGATTTGCATGACTTATATATATTATATGAAAACCCTCAGTAACGAATATTACTGGTCCGAAAAATAACTAATACAATCTGGCAAATGGGTATTCCATTACCCACGAAAACATATAAAACTTCAAGAATACCTCACACCGGATAGTAAGCAAACATACTCTCGTAATCTGAAACTAGTTTGGCTCGATCTCGCTCGACCCAACTCGATACTAACCCGAATAGGGTAAAACTCAAATCGGGTAAAACCTAACCCAAAAAGGGGTTTTACAGTTCAGTCGGATTTTAAAATTAGTAATAATAAAATATTTTATTAGATATTGAATTTATACAATCAAAATTTCATTAAAAATTGGCTAAAATACTATAGTTTTCAAATAAAAAAATTGAGTTAAGGGGAAAGTTTAGGTTAAAATAAATAAAAATTAAAATCAAAGTCCTAACCCATTTCAGATTTGAAGAGTAAGCGTCATATCCTATAGTTCGATACAGTATTTAAAATTAAGTGACCCTCTTGCATTTATTGTTTTATATACCTTAACATTTAACATTATTGTTTGTTAAACAATCAATATTTTGTGCAAATATCATTGATCAATATATATTGACTAATTAAAATGCAAAATTTTGTTTGACGATTTTTAACAATGCCTTGTCTAGTCTTATAAAAATTTTATTTTCAATTTATTAATTAATGCAGTTAAGTTTTACTATTTTATCAATTAAATTTATGAACATATAATTATTTTATGAAATTATTGTCTATCACTTCAATTCAAAACGTTTAGTAAAATGGTGATCTAGTTAGCTACTTTAGCCTTAGCTCTGCACTATCATGGGCGGCCTATTGCACTAGAAAAATACTATTTTAACCTAACAAGGGCTATAATTACTTGTTGCAATTTAAACAGTCTTGTTGTAAAACCCTATATTAATATTTATTAGTAAAATGAATTATGCTCATTAATACGAGTATGTTTTTTCACTGGGAATATGCTTTATGCAAAATTTAATGCAAAAAAAGGCCATAGTATTCCTAATGACTCCACTCAAAATCCTTATTTGTTCAATTATTAGGAGAAGTATTCTATTTATTTTGTGATAAATATTTTACCCAATTGATGTTTTGTCTTTATAACAAAGTCTACAATCTCTACAAGATTCGATAATCGTACCATATTTTGGAGTTAAGCCTTGTAAGGCTTGTATACATAACTTACGGAATTTATTTGGAGCAATTTAGTAAGACCTCCTATTTAAAATCGACATAAATAAATATCAAAATAAATAATTATGGCATTAGTTTTAAATTAACGAATTTTATAAAAATCATAAAGTAGATTATATTAATGTTAAAAAAATAAAATTTTATCAACCTCCTACTGGTATATTTTGCTTTCCATACATATAGGCCCTATTATATGGGACACATTAAAAATTAAGCATTAAAATAGAGGTGTAGCTTTGGTAAATTTTTCTTTAAAATTAGATTATTTTGTTAGGAGAGACAATAGGAGGTTAGATCCAAAACTAATTTGTCAACAATTTAGGGGAAGCCAAGGGTTTATAACTTGATATCTCGTATAGCGGTTCCTTTTTTTTATCTTTTATTTGGTAGTGAATAGCATGTGTTTCATCTTGTGGTCATTCCTAGTTTATCTCATGTTTAGTGGGAAATTAATGCACCCATCTATATCTCATAATTTGTTTTGTTTTACCAAATTCTCTAGATAAGAAAGCAATTGCATGAGAATATCGATGACCATGATAAAATATTTGTAGTAAGGATGTTTAGTACTCTCGATATATGTTTCATGCTTGGTGAATTAGTTTAATAGCCATCGAGCAAAACAAATTTGGTACGTTTCAAATATTATACCGAATTTATAGTCGATATAGGAACTATTTTTATTTTAATGATGTTGAATTGGGTTTAATCAAATTTTAAATATTTTATTAGACATTAAAAATATTTTTTATAATAAATATTCAATTGAATACTGGATAAAAGACTTTGGTTTTTAATTAAAAAAATTGAGTTTTGGGAAAACTTCACATTAAAAATTTGAGTATGAATTAGAATGACACAAAAGCTTAAGCCACTAGATTCAAAGGGAGGATTACACATATATATAACATGTATGGTTAGAAGGTTATATGATATTTAAAACTATACATCGAACAATCAAAACTCTCCAACCATGTGATTTTGTTAGATCCTTGAAGAACATGCATTGATGCCGGTGGATGACAACGTCAAGCTATAAGAAAGAAAACAATGAGTAAACCCGAATCGAGAGAATCACGCTCTCCTTAAAACAATAACATCCCCAACAAGTTGCAATGGGATTTTCGGCAAATTTGCCTCCAAAATAAAATGGGCTATTTATCGACTACTCTTGTGGTAAAGAAGTCGATCATTAGAATGCAAAATGAATTCGTTGTTAGCTTAGTTCATTTAGAAACAATAGACAATGACTTGTATAGAGGTAATCCTCAAAACTGTACAAATGGTTAAAACATGAATTATCAAAAGTTAATAGTGAGCCAAATGAAGAATATAAGTAGTCAAGTACATAAAAGGCAAATTTGGATCACAATAAGTAAAACTAAATCACACTTATTGTAGTCAAATCTAATTTTTAGATTTATAACCAATAAATTAATATGATTGGTTTGTCAACACAACTTACCTTGTGTGATACAATAATCCAATAAATTTGACTATATTTTGTATAAAAGCTTATATACAATGAATGGATGGATGGACTGAGAGGACATGAACTCGGAAGGACAAATTCATTCCCTTCTTCAGTACTCCACCTTCTTCATCACCACGGCTATTATAGCATATTGTTGTTAAATTTATGAATTAGATCATCATCATGTTCGCTGCATTGCCTGTCATTCTTTTATGAAGATGGACCCAACTTTATATCTTGCACCACACTTGACTACCCTTCTGGATATTCATGACCCATCTGGTTTTCTTAATCTGCTATATTTGTTCCATGATTTTGCAGTGTGAAGCCAATATTTAGTGTTCCAAGATTTTTTTACAACACAACAATTATTCCACACATAAACCCTGCAAAATCTCGTACCTATACATGAAACTTGTGATCCATAATTTGATAATTTCCAACCACAATGTGTTTCATATGTTGCTTATGTTTCTATGAAAATTTACGTAAATCTATAATTACTAGAAAGTATATATGGGTACTCTTTTACCATACTGTCTATACATATAATTATCATATATAGATATGCATGTTTGACAGATAAGCTATCAATTCGGGTCAAGTAGCATCTCCGAAGTCCAGGTTAAACATTTCCAAATTAATCCCCATATTATGTTCCTACTTTTAAAAATATATATCTAAACTCAACGTGATTAGAGTGTTAGGATTGGTGACTTTATTATGGTAACACTCCTTACCATTGTCATTTCTATAAGGACTTTTTTTATCTTGAAAAATAATTTTTTAATTAAGAGGGATAATTTTTTTTGATATTACTAGGCGGTGAAAAAAAAAAGTAAAAGGAAAAATTAAATTATTTAAAATACACTCATTTAAAAAAAGAAAAGGAGTGGCAGCCGACCTGCTACCCTTGCTCCGCTACCGGGTTGGCCACCCTTGGGCATCAAGCCGCCCTTGGCCTTGGCCTTGGAGCGGCCATATCTGACTTCCGATGGCCAGGCCAATTTGAAAAAATGGTTTTTTTTAAAAAAAAGAACCTCGACACTGCTGAATGTAGCTAGAGGTTGAGGTTGGCCAAGGGTGCCGCCCTTAGCCAGTGGTGGCTAGACTTAGACAAAAAAAAATTCTGATATTACCAAGTGGGAAAATCATACATAATCATAAAAAAAGGAAAATTTTTATAATATGACAAGACTTGTCTATGGTTTAATTTGAAATAGATAAAAATCAAATTGGCTTGACTATAAATATAATCAAAATTGACAACAAACAAATTTTTATAATTTTTTTTTAATAATATTAGTCCGGATTGAAAAACATCTCCCCTGCCGAAACAACATTTAAATTTTGATTCATGACTTTGATTTTGATTGGTCAAATATGCTCACCCTGAATAATTTTTTAAAAAAAATTCAAAACTAAGGTGTTTAATGGGGATTAAAAATAAAAAATTAAAATTTTTTAGTCATCAAACCCACTATAAGTAGTATACATATATTCAATATATTTTATACAAAAGTAATATGAGTTCTGTATATTTTTATGAAATAATATAACGATAATTTTTCCCCATAGTTTTCATGTGTAAAACTATTTCTTACTTTTTTTACCATTCAAAAAACAAATAAAAGTAAAGTCTTTTCAGATAAAACATTACTTTATAAATATAATTAATTTATAAAAATTTAAAATATGTACAAAAAATGTTAAATATACTTTTAGATATAAATACATGTTAACTCTTTTAATGTTCGTGTATTGTCAATCACGAGTCCTAGAGAACGGAAAATAATAATATTATAAAAGGCATTCGACTACCAAAATTATACCATTTATAATTATCTATGTATATAGATTTTATTTAAGATTAATGGTATCGAAGAAGAAGAAGAAGAATAACTAGTTTGTTTGAAAAGAAAAAGAGAATTGATGTTGTTTTTATTTTGTATAATAATTTAAATTTAAACTTAACTCAAATGAAAAGTAATAAAATATTATGTAAAATAAATGCCACCGTGATTAAAGTTTAAATCTATTTATCTTAAAAGGATTGACAGTGACCTATACAATTTTTTTTTTTATTGCCAACGTCGGACCCTTATATACCCACTTAATAAATGCCGACGATAGACAATCACACACCCTCGCCGGAAAACGTCGCCGGCGACACGACGACGACGACGATGGAGGCCATCCTTTGCAAGTCCCTCGGCGATCCCACCGCAGCCGCAGTCTCCACAGCTGGAGACTCCGCCGGGCCGCTCGTCCTCTCCCGATGCCACCCCATGCCTCCCCTCTGCACCCCGTCCTCCGTCCGAGTCCGCGTGAGGGCCACCAGCCTCAACTTCGCCAACTACCTGCAGGTCCTCGGCAAGTACCAGGAGAAGTTTCCCCTGCCCTTCGTGCCCGGCTCCGACTTCTCCGGCGTCGTCGAGTCCGTCGGCGGCGCCGTCGCCAGGTTCAAGCCCGCGACCGTGCTCGTTTGCGGCGGTGCGGAGCTTCGCCGAGTTCATCGTCGTCGATGAGAACTATGTGTAAGGGTTTCTTTTATGGTCGAATGGTGATTGTGATCGGTTTTTGTGTCGGAAAATGTATTGCTTTGTGGGGACTCTGGATCATTTGTTCTTGATAGGTTTGACGTCGCGGGTGAAGAAAAGGTTGCAAGGTGAGGTTTTTTTTTGTGGGGATTGGTTGTATTGAA
Organism: Piper longum; assembly: GCA_032619315.1. Lineage (NCBI taxonomy): Eukaryota > Viridiplantae > Streptophyta > Magnoliopsida > Piperales > Piperaceae > Piper > Piper longum. The sequence goes on from JAVDBV010007352.1 coordinate 18,843, forward strand.
GCTTAGTGATGATCATTGTCAGGTTTTGCGTGGGAAATGTGTACTTTTCTGTAGTTGGGTTTTGATCATTTGTTAAACTAAGTGAGCTCATGGCCGTGGATAATAAAATTGTTGGTAAATTGTGTGATTCACGAAGCTGGAGCTGAGTGAGGCTTTTTGAAAATGGATTGTGATCTCTTCATGGAGGTGTATGAGGAAGATTGCGGGGATCATGTTTTTTTTTTCTCTTGATCTATTTGTTCTTTGATTAATTAAACTGGAATTGTATGTATGAACATTATG
>JAVDBV010007356.1:0-10431 GCA_032619315.1 Piper longum
CCCAGCAGTGCAGACTTCCATCGGCGGCGTTGAGTCCGCAAGCTCGCCGATCGCCTGCGGCCAGCGCCTTGAAGCTACCGGCAGGGATTGCGCCTTTGACGCCGTAATCCGGTCCGAGGCATTCCGCATTCCCGCCGGAGGTCAGACCGCAGACGAAGTCGCCGCCGACGGCTAGGCCGGAGAGGTTACGGATGTCTGGCAGGTGGAAATTCGGCCACTGCCAGCAATCGAGTCGTCGGGTGGAGGAGATGACGCCGCAGAGGTGCGACGGGCCGGCGGAGAGCTCGTCTGGAGGCGGGCCGAAGTAGACCATCTTGCTCCACAGGAGCGTCCCCTTTTTTCTGGAGAAGGGGAGGAGCGTGCCATTGGCGGAGAATCTCCAGAAGCGGATTGTGGATGTAGCGTTGTTATTAGAGTGGGGGACGACGGCGATGACGAAGCCATTGCCGCCGGTGACGGAGGAGACGGGCACGCCGGGGAAGGAAACGGGGTTGGGAGCCACACTACCAGAGGAGAAAGCGGCGCATTTGAGGAAGGCGAGGGAAGATGAGGAGGGAAGGATGGCGCAGACGAGGGTGTGGTTGGGGGTGTGGGAAATGGAGAAGGTGGGGAGGGAGAGGGAAGGAGGGAAGAAGATGGCTAGCGAGACGAGGAAGAAGAGTGCAGTAGCCATGAGAGTGAGATGAGTATGCGGAGATGTGTGAGTTTCATGGTTGCTCAGCACTTGTTGGCTGCAGCAAGCTGGCAGGTAGAGCAGAGTCGGTAGTGGGAAAGGGAGAGGGGATGTTTAAGATAAAAACGCAAATAAACAAAAAGGAGAGCGCTGGCCTTGCGCCTCATTTGTATACTATGCGTTTGTATTTGTGAAGGGAAAGGATTGTTTGCTTCCAGAACCGTGGATGACAAGTTTTTGGTAGAGCAAAGGGAAGAAGTAAGCGACGCGTCGAAGAGGAAGAACAACGACTTGGTCACTGTTGAATTTACGGAATGGTATAGCAAGAGTAGCAATTGTTGGGGTCAACAATGCTTGCTTCGAAATTTCCCCCGCTGATCGCTTTCCTTCTTTGAGCTGCTAGCAGCAGCTGCAATCAAGCCTTTCTTCCTCACCACCTTCGCCTCATTGCTCAAGGTGTGCATCAAACCGTGTCATGCCGTCAATACCGTTCAATGGGTTGGCTTCTTATGAACTCCTTTCCGCCTATAAATTGTCAGCTTTTACATTTCCCTTAGCTTTTTGAGTAACAAAAAAAAAAAAGTGTTCATTTAGCTGGTTGAAGTGAGATAAAGAGTGTTCCGAGTACACCGTCCTCGCCGCTTCTATGGGGTAACTACTAATTGCTCGAGCTTAACCCAACTATTGCTAAACCTGGATCCAATTTGGATCCCGACAGCTAAGTCCTTTTTTTTCATAACTTAGTAATTTGAAAATCACTCCAACACACCAAAACTGCTGCTCCATGATTTTATCAACCAGAAATTGCCGCGCTCATGTTTCTTTTCCCGGTCGCTATACGTACTTACCTCCCTTTTTCTATACTTCTTGTGTATTACTATATAATATAAAAATCCCGCATTGCCAATATTTTAAGACCTCGCATGCACCCTATTTATAAAAGTATCAAGTAACCACAGGCTTTTAAAGATATCTTATACAAAGATGATCCTTTCTACCTATTCGTGAGAAGTATCTGCCCAAAATTCACCAACTTCACAACTAAGTTGTATTTCCATTCAGATATCCATACAACAGATATGCCATTGTTATGCAGGAGGAGGCTGAAAATGTCGAGTATATACGCGACTATGTTACAGGTCGATTTTAGCGAAATCAAGGATGACAGGTGCAAGGAGAGCAATATTGAAGAACAAAGCGTCAATGAGAGCAAATTAAGATATTACCTCACTTGTCATAATCATGCTCTTCATTAAGACAATAAATATAGCTCCTCAAGTACTCTCGGATGAAAAACCAGACCGAACTTGTTAGTTGTTAATAATAAAGCAGTCATGTACTTCGATCGGTTTATTATGTCAAGTTTTAAATCCATTTGGCAAAAAGAGCATATTAACCTTCTTAGTGTTTAATTTGGGATTAAAAACTCCGTCAAATATATATATATACACACACATGTGTGTGTGTAATAATAAAGGAACTCAATATTGGTCTTTGAATAAAAATATTATATTTGGCCATCAAAATACAACATAAATAAAAACATAAATTAAATTATTATAGTATGTATTTTCATTTAATTAGGGTTTATATTTAAAGTCAGGATTAATCATAATCTATTTTTAATATATTAGATTATTATAATCAATCTTATTATTCAAGAATAATTTACTTACAAAATTAAAATTTATCTCTAATATAAATCACACATAACATGACACTTAGCCCAGTTTTATTAACAACACAAGCAGAACATATATTCATTAACCTGTTAGAATTAATAAACAACATTATGTGGTATTTATGGGTTTCACATCTTCTTGGACAACATCACGTATCAAACAAAAGCGTTCTCGAATAAATAAGTGTATATTTAGGAATTGTGCAAACATTCACAAGAAACAAATGAGGATGGAATCCTCCCCAGATGCAAAATATAATATTACAATTAACCATCTAATAAATACAATATCAAGACGAGATAAGAATCACACCTAAATAAAATAAGCGCCAAAAAACCATGATCAGAATAACAAATTAGCATGTATATTCCAACATGAGAACAATAATATTCATTTCCATTGTTTGTGGACACAGTAACTACGAATCTGAAGGACTTGCTGCGGGCAGGTTATTAGAAGAGAAAGAGAGAGACGAACGGATGCAAAAATAAAATTTTAAAAATGAAATTCTCATAATTTTTTTCTAAACCCACTTCATGAATTCATTAGAAATGTGAATGCCTGGATTAGATATGTTTTTCAACGAGACCTAACAAAGAAGAATAATGAACACACCTAAAGTGACCCGATTACGATGCATTAAAAGTTGTGCACAAAAGCTCGCCGTGATATAAATCATCATGCTTTTAGAAAACTATTACAAGCAGTGAATTTTGCATTCATGACATAATACATAGGGTAAATGAGCTCAAATAAGAGGAAATTATGAAGATATATATATATTCAAGAGTGAATTTTGCATTCTACTCCAAGTTCTAAGTGGCTCTAATACTTATCAAACGTTGAAAGGAAACTCGCGTCTGCATCCAAGAGCATCTTCACTACTTCTCTCATGGACGGTCTCAAGGTTGGCAGCTTCTTTGTACAGTTTAGGCCGACCTTGAGAACCTTCATCATGTCGTCCTCTGCTGACCAACAAATTCTAGTGTCGAGAACGCCACCAACTTTTTGGTCGAGCTGGGTTGTTACCCAGTTGACGATATCTTTGCCATCACCATACTCGGCTTCCACTGCACCACGGCCAGTAACCAATTCTAGCAGCACCACTCCAAAACTATACACATCACTCTTCTCACTGACCTTCAAGGAATAGGCAAGCTCTGTGGAACGAAAATCAAAAGACAAGAGCAACTATATATAAGAACACCATAAATAAAAGAATGAAACTATGTACACTAAACAAGTGCAAGAGTCGAAGAAACATGTATGGGGAAAAGATTTACCAGGAGCCATGTAACCGTGGGTACCGGCAAAGCAGCCAGAATCTGATCCCGAATTAGAATCGTCAACAGTCTTGGCTATGCCAAAGTCTGCAATTTTTGCTTCATAATCCTCACCAAGGAGGATGTTGCTAGACTTGATGTCCCTGTGAATTATAGCCGGAGAACAATCATGGTGAAGATATGCGACCCCCTTGGCCACACCAACTGCAATTTGGTATCTCCGAGGCCAGTCCAATTCCGGCCGTCCACATTTCACTTCGCGTCGAATAGCTTGAGATAGGTTGCCATTGGCCATGTACTCAAACACCAGGAAACATGACTGACCTCTTGTGAGGCTAGCATAAAGCTTGAGGATATTACGATGCCTTATCTTGCCCAAGATCTCCATTTCCGAAGTCACAGCTTTCATCTCCTTTCCTCCCCATAATTGTTTCACAGCAAAAGTGCTACCAGTCTTCTTCACATCCAACCTGTATACCTTACCTGTGCCTCCACAACCGATCACTTTGTTCTCTTCCAAGTTATAGATCTCGTTCACATCGAATTCCTTTTGGTGGAAGGATTTGACCTTCCAATTTGTATCCTTCTCAACGCCGTCCTTGGGGTCGTCAACAGTTGACGATTCCCTTTGCTTGAAGCTCATGCAGCTGACAAGGACGAGCCCGGCAAAGACGATAACCATGGCCGACGAGATGAAGCATACTAATACCCACTTCCTGCGCACACCTTTCTGGACATCGCTTGTGCTGCAGAAGCTCATCTCCAAGGGAATGACACCTTGGTACCGGGCATTTTGATCCACACAGAGGCCACTATTGTCGGAGAACGCTCGATATCCTCCGATCATGAGCAGCATTGGTGGGACCTTTCCTGACAGTTCATTACCAGAGAGGTCGATTAAGCTCAGCTTCAGAATTTGAAGATTCTCCGGAATGCCACCCGAGAGCTTGTTCATTGATAAGTTCAATGAGTTCAACGCAATCAGGAGATGGAATTTGTCGGAAATTTTTCCGGACAAAGAGTTCGCCGCCAAATTCAGATCGACCAACTTGGAGCATTGGCTCAGTTCGGTGGGAATCTGCCCTGTTAAGAAATTCTGTTCTAGATGCAGGGATGATAATTGATTCAACTCTCCTATATCAGATGGTATCTCACCAGAAAACAAGTTGTTATAAGCGGAAAGCTTTTGCAACTGGGCAGCTTTGCCTATTACAAGAGGAAGCTCACCTGTAAACCTGTTGTTCTGAAGCAGCAGTTGATTCAAAGCAGTGGATTGTCCAATCTCCGAAGACAATTCTCCGGAGAAGTTGTTGTCTGCGACGTCGATGATCGTGGCGACCGGCAACCCCCACATCCCGCCTGTGATTCTCCCATACAGCTTGTTTTGGCTGATTCGAAACCGCACCAGGGACTTGCAGTTTGCGTATGAATCTGGTAACTGCCCAGTGAAATGGTTGTCCAAGGCCAGCAAGAACTGCAACTTATTGCTCTCGCACAAGTACTTGGGGAAGTCACCTGAGAACTGATTCTCGGAGATGTCGACGCTGTTGAGTGGAGAGTACCTGCCAAAGTTTTCGGGGAACTCGCCGGAGAACTTGTTCCGGTAGATGGAGAAGCCTTCGAGATGTCTGAGCTCCCCAAATCCTTTAGGTAGCTCACCGGAGAACTGGTTCTCGTAACACTGGAAGACCACCAAGTTCTCGAGAGTACACAATTCGTTCGGCACCTTCCCGGTCATTTGGTTGCGAGAAATGTCGAACTCGCGCAAACGGGTGAGATTGGCCAGCGCCGGCGGTATCTTTCCGGTGAAGTTGTTCCAGTACAGCTCGATTTTGTGGAGGTTGGGCAGAGTTACGATAGCTTCTGGAAATGCTCCGTCGAGCTTGTTCTTGGAAAAATCAAATGATTGCAAGGACTTTAGCTCGAAAATCGAATTTGGAATCCGACCCACGAAGCTACAAGCTGCCAAGTAGAAGGAAGTCAAGTTCTTGAGCTTGCCTATGTCGGGCGGAATCCCCCCTTCGTCGAAATTGTTCTCGGCTAGGCCAAGAGACGTCAGAGCGGAGAGTCGGCCGACCCATTTGGGGAACTCGCCGGAGAGGTAATTCTCAGATAAGTCAAGAGCCTCCAGCTTGCTCAAGCCGCTCAAATCAGGGATGGGGCCGGCGAAGCTGTTGTCGGAGAGATCAAGAGCAACAAGACCGGTGGCATTAGCTATCACGGCGGGAAGCTGCCCGGATATCGAATTGGACGCAAGGACAAGCTTGCTAAGTTGCGGCAGGGCGGTGAAGATGTCGGGGGAGAGCTCCCCGGAGAGATTCTTGCCGGCGAGTGAGATTTCCGTGACCCTGCCGGAGAGATGGTCGCAAGTGACTCCGGGGAAGCTGCAGGGAGACTCGGAATCCGCCCAGTCTCCGAAAGTGTTTGAAGGATCTTTCAACTTGCTTTTGAACTCAACGAGAGCTCGGGACTCGAAACTTATGGCGGAGTAGCATGGCGGGAAGAGGGCCAATATCCCAACCATGAAAATGAACACGATCTTGTCCACTTGAGCAGCCATTTCGTGGTCGAATTGGATGGATCACTCCTCTGAAACTTAGCAGCTGGTTGCTGAAAGACAATACAAATATGGTGAAAAAAGCTATTGAATCTTAGCTGGTTTGCTCGTAGTTCGTAACAAAGTAACGAACACAAATCATATAGCTCACACAACAAGACACTTCTATCCCAACAGAATTGTATGAATTCTGCTACGCAACATATACAGTTAGCTCATTTACAGATAGTCCCATTAAATCCTCTCGTCGTCTGATTAACCAAAATGTCTCTCCCACTGCGGTATGTTCTATTGCTGGTTTAAAGAGGCCAATAAATTGGCCAACCACCAAAAATGTAAAGAAAAGCCACCCGGGCAAACTGTGCAATGCTTGGGCATTTCATTAATTAATAGCTGGTGAGGTGGTCACACAGAGGTTGGCCGCAGTGTTTGGGATTAAATGAATTGGTTCATGATTAATTCATGGGTGGATAAAGACAAAGGCCTTTTAAAGGGTTGGGTCCATTCGCTTCTCTTTCCTCGGGGGATCTGATTGCGGAGTAAGCTGTCCTCAATCTTGCCATACTCTTATCTAATCCACACGATGTGTGACTGCTTGGAATTATTGTTGTTTTTAACTGAGCATCAATACAAACACGGACGAAGAAAACGAAATTGCAGAATCTAACCGTGACCAAAATATCAGGTTTATTAAAAAAAGTGAATTAAAAATTGAATTTTGATTCGATCAATTGAAATACGATATTTTTAACAAAAAAAAATATTATAATATACCTTTTTATTAAATTATAATTCATCTTAAATATCAGAATCTATCTTTAAGATATCATAACACTATAACCTAAATTATTATCCAATAAAAATTTATCTATAAAATTATAAAATTAAATAGGGATTGCCCGTGACTCAGACATGTTCCCATTTTTTATATATAGGAAAGGGGTATAAAATTTTACACAATATCAATATTAGCAATCATATTTGATAAATTTTTTCAATAAGAAGATTAAAACCAGCCTGACCCAGATTACAAGTACAACCAATGGGACTTTGAGACGTGATAGATGCTTTATGCACCATGATCCAATGGCAAAGGGAGAATAGTAAGGGATATAAAGAAAGGCAAAAACACAAACGTCATACAGCAACGTCAAACGATGTTCGCGACCCTAAACGTTTCAAAACACAGTCCCGTCGCCCCCCAAAAATAAAAAGTAAAATAAAATAAAATAAAAGAGACGAAGTGATCAAACATGAGAAGCGAATTATACTAATGAAAAGTTTTTAAATAAAATCTTAATTAATGAAGTGTGCAAAGCATCCGATGGTCGTACGAAGCGCCCAGGGGCACAGAAGTCAGTACGTTGGTGCAGAGATGTAAGAAATGTGGAAAATAGGCAGTCAACGCAGGGTACGAGGCACAGAGATTTCGCACTTAACAGAACTTGGTACCATAAATGCTTTGGGGAAAAAAACATTACTCGTAAAAAAAAACAATACTGGTAAATCTATATATAACCAGAGTCCACAAATAATCTCTCATCGTTTCGGGAAAAAAGTTTAAAAAAGATAAACGACTTCCCATCCACTCTAGCCGAAAAAAGTCGATATGAATTCCTTTTTTTCTCTGGTTGAATTTCTAGTCAATATATGTTCTAGTCATCTCTGATTCTCCTGGTTATCTTTGTGCATAATAAAGTAGATGAAAAATCGGAGATACTCTTAATTTTGTTTAAACAGTTGCATGCCATTAAGAAAAATCGTCTGATAAGATAAGCTAATTTAAAAAGTCAACAAGGTGGAACCTAAGATGGGCAAAATAAACAAGCGTAGAAGCTAATAATTCAGCGGAAGCTTCTCAAAGATACCTACTACGACAAAGGAGCGCGTGACCTGAATCCGAACGAAAGCAGAAAAAATGGTTGATTTAGTTCTTGTTTATTACACGTAAGGATTACCTTTCTTAACCACCATTAGAATTTGCAAGGAGGGTAAACAAAATAAAATACCTTGGAAATCAAGAATCACCTTCTTTTGCAGACTTGAAAGCAGATGTTTCAGCAGCTTCAAGCTCCAATTTCTTCTTCTTCCATACCAACTAAAGCACTCTGACCAAAAAAAAAAAGAACAGATCAAATAGTAGTTAGTTAGTACTAAAAAATGAAAGTCCTGAAACTTCCTTTCACCTTACGCCTACCGTTCCTGTTTGAACTTCTTCTTAATTACGAATACGCTGATCGCAGTTCTCCTCCTAGCCAGAGGGGCGAGTACTAGGAGACGTAGCAGCAATTAAATGATCCAGAAACAGAAAAAGGTTAGCTGAGCCATCAATTGATGAAACTTAATGTGGGGAGCGAAAAAGAAAATGCAGGGGAGGATGGAAGCGCAGATGGTGACTTCTCCACGAGTTGTGTACTGTTTTCTGTAGCTCACTGACTTCTCCACGAGTTGTGTACTGTTTTCTGTAGCTTACTGTGCTGCCATCGCTGCCCTACGATAACAACAAAAAAAAGGCGTCCGCGACTCACCGTCCCGCACCAGTCACTACCGTGGTACCGCCAGCCTTCGCTAACCTTCGCATTTAAAACGCCTCCGGAGGCCGGTTACAAGTATTTGACTAAATGGTTCGATATATTACCATGTTAATGCATTTTTTATTCAAATTATGAGTCCTATAACTATTTTACATATATATGAGCAAGGAATTTTGTATTTATTTATCTATGCATCAGTATATGTAATTTATGTACTTTTTAAATCGCGTAAGAAGTACATAGTGAATCGCCCAAAGTTTATAGAAGATAAATTGTGATACCTTTCCGATTAGTTTTCTATATATTACCTATTAAGAAAAAAATATCCTATATATTCAAATTGATCAATCACTTTAAACCCTCAGTAATAGATCTTAACCAAGTTTCAAAGCAGATGAATAGGTTTAAATGCACTCCGTTTACGGTTTTCCGCTGTGAACTTGGCGTACAAATATACCCTCCTTTACTCACTGTGTGACCTTGGAAATATATTCCATTCCGGAATAATAATAATAATAATAAAGCACATTAACAATAGACGGGGATAAATATACCTTTTACTTTCTCACAACCCTGAGAAGAGACTGAGGGGGGGATTTAAAGAGTGAACCTGCCGACAACCAACGTGAGAATAAAAATTGCTAGCCAGTCCTTGAATTCGATCAAATCCTGGCTTTGCCGGATGTCATCTCAAATGTCAAAATAGTGCAACTGGCCTCGGGGCCATCCCGCCCTCTTTGTTATCAATTCGTGGGACAACACCCGGTTTTAATCAGCGGCGCATAATTGCTTCTTTCTGATGCCCCCGACGTCCTTACTTATTTCCTCTTGGTTTAAAAGGAATGTGGATGGCTTTGAAATACTTTAATCATACTGTTTATTTATTGTATTTAGACATAAGCTGGAAGAGCTAACTAAATAGTTTATTGGTGGGATTGGCTTGCTTGGGCAACCTGTTTTCTTTTTAATTCACGAGTTTGTCTCTTATTTAGTTTAACTTTATGCATGTTTGTCCTGTCACTCAAGCGGCGATAGCTGTATGGTCAGCAACAGCTTACCATGTTAATGCCTCAGAGATATCTAGATGAACATTTAGTTTTGCTGTCGAACTGGGCCCTCTCGGTTCTTATAGCTAATAAAACGTCACCATTGGGGGTAGGCTCCACTCAAGCATAGAGAGCTGTTTGAAGTGTATGCCGATCAGATCAAAACAAAAAGTGGAAACGAGCAATGCCAGTTAATTTGTCTTTCATCCTAGAAAGAGTTGAAAATTTTCTCGAGAAAATTGAGAACGAAAATTAGCTGAAAAATGAAAGTGTTCGGTTTCTATTCTAAATGGTGCGTCTATATCTAAACGCGAGCTGGCAATGGGAAATATCCTGTCCCGAGTAAGGGATTATGGAACAGGCTGAGGCCAAACAGAGGAGATTTACCTTATGTTTCATGTTCACTTCTTGGGGAGAAAAGGCAATCAACTGATTGGGATTAGGAATTCGAGACTGCACGAAACAAAAGAGTTATGTCAGCGGAATCAATATGGGTCCGGCTAAATCTTCGCCTACACGAAGAGGCGATAAAAGAAAGGATGGGAAACAGCAAACAACTGGGACTCTAGAATTTGGATGGTGCAGAAATAAAGAGAGCTGGATGATGCCCTTTTCTACATTGAGGTCCCTGATCCCTGTGCTCCAGCGCAGCAAAT
>JAVDBV010007371.1:0-13365 GCA_032619315.1 Piper longum
CTGAAATAAGAAATCAAATTTTAGCTTGCATTTAATAGCTTAAACAAAACCTTTTGCTTCCATGGTCCTTTTTCTGGATTCGGGATAGTCAGAGCAGTCCACTCACCATCTTCCTCATCATCCCAATCTTCGGGCTGCAAGATCGCATGTCAGTATTTTCCAAAATTTTGATAGACTGAGCATTGCCACAACACTTCTCTCACACAAAATGGACACACTTTTTAAATTAAGGAAATAGATAATGCCACCTTCTTGGCATTTAAGTTGGGTATCTCATTTGGAATATCAGCATAGCCCTGAAATTATGACTATAACCAATTAAAACTGGCTGACTCTGTAAAAAGAGGTTTAAAAGTTACGTTGACAAAAAGAACCTTACAAAAATCTCAGGATTTAAATTTTTACATCTTCATGTTACCATGGTATTTCCAAAGGTTGCAAAAGAGGCAAAATGATATTGATCATTAACTTCAAAGCATAATCTAAAAATGGATTTCTTATCCACAAAATTACATCGAGACTGGGAAGTTCAGGAAGTCGATAAAGAGCACGCCACATCCAGAAACTAAACAAACTCTTGATCCATGCATCTTATAATCTAAAAGGCTGATGGGATAAAAACAATTCATTTGTTGGGTACCACTTACAATGTACAGGGTTAACTCAATTCTACTTTACGGCCTAATTAATCATTACTACCAACAACATCACACTTCTACCGGACAAAGATTTAATGGATACTTGTAATAGCTTCCATTCAAATAAGCTCTCCTATAATGGGTTACCATGTACAGGAAAGCAAGTAATGGTAATTTTGAACTTATCTAGGAGTGAAATTAGTGGGTCAAATAACAACATACCTCAGGCTTCTTGTCCTCAGGGTCTGGAATGTATTCTACATCATCCCAATCATCAGGCTCCAAATCCATTTTATCTTAATCAATAAAAGAATGAAAGTCCCATTAGTCTGGAATGCCAAAAGAAATCAGAGAGCCTACCTTCTTTGCATCAGGATCCTTGATAGTTTTTTATGGCAATAGGTCCCAATCAGTGTAAAGACTACCAGACTGTTTCTCATTGTTGTCAATAAGTATGCTATATGTTGAATCAGGACGGATGACAGAGGTGTAATCGTGAGTGAGTTGATCAGTCTCACACGAAACATCTTTCTTTATCAAATGATTCTTCCCATCACGAGTTTGTTAATATTTGTCCTTACGAATATTAATGATGTGGAGCCCATTGTCACACTCAAGATACAATAGGACTCTCGGTATACCAAACTGAGGTGACCGTTCATTATAGCCTTGAAGATAAAGGGTCACAAAGCTTCTATTTGTATCTGGATCTCATTCCTAATTGAGTAGAATCAAGGACGAGAGTTCAGGTGGTTCCGAGTGGGAGATCTCTCCCCCTTCGGCAGAGAGGCTGCCGGGAGCGGAGCCAGCGGCCGAGTGGGAGGAGCTGGGCCGGAGCAGCCTACAACCAACAACCGAGTACGAGGGGTTGGGTAGGGAGAGCATCCTACAGCCAGCAGCCAAGTGCAAGGGCTGGGCCGAGAGCAAGGGGTTGAGCAGGGAGTGGCCTGCAGCCAGTAGCTGAGAGCGAGGGGCTAGGCTGGGAGCAGCCTACAGTTAGCAGCCGAGAGCGAGGGTTGGACCGAGAGCAAGGGGCTGGGCTGGGAGCGGCCTGCAACCAGCAACCGAGTGTGAGGAACCGACAGCAGAGAAACCCAAGTGGGTGCCGAAGAATCAACAGCGGAGAAGCCTAAGTGGGCACCAAAGAACCAATGGCGGAGAAGCCCAAGTGGGTGCCGAGGAATCGATGGCCGATGATCCGTCTGTCGAGCAATGAGTCGGCGGCGGTAGAAAATTTATGTTTTTGTTTTTATCTTATTTCTTGCGGTGTCAATCTTTCCATTCATGAAACCCGATTTTGTTTCATTCAATCTCTAATTATTGTTGAATTTTTTCGTAACAGAGTTAATATTAAATGGACTTTCCTGGTGCTATAGCCACAAATGTCTGGTTCAAACATAATGTTGATGAATGAAACAAACAAAATAATTATTTAAAAATTCAAATTCAAATTTAATTCTCTACAGAACAATTTCTGAGAAGAATTATTGAAACTGACACACATAGAAGTAAATGAAAATTATAATCAGCTTCAGCAGATACTTGATTCTGGAGCCTACCAATGTAAGGCCCCATTGTATGGGTGCTAGATAATGAGAACGGGAGCAACGAGATATTACTAGGACCCGCTTCTGGGGTTTAACATACTCTTATTTAGCACTTGCTTCCAAGATGAAAGGGTGCTAAACACTGTAGTTAGCTAACACTTCCTTCACTCAAGATTTTATTACTTTTCGATTTATCCAGGTAGATCTCAGGGGGTAAGACTCCCTATAAGCAGTCGCCGTGGTAGAACTTAAAGTGTTGCCTTGTCAAAATAAATTTTAAGAACCTAGGGTGTTGTACCTGGAAATGGGTAATAAATTTGACATTTCATGCCACCACTCACACAAGGAAATATGAGATGGTGCTGCAATGACATAAGGAGTGTCCCCTCCAAATTTCTTTTGGTCAACATCAACACTCAAAAGTTTCATATACCCACCAACACAGTCAAGTTTTTGCTCATGCTTGACAGAAAATTGAAAGACCAAAGTCTTGTCCTTATTGCCAAATTCATGAAACTTAGCCGAAATGGCAAATAATCTGTAATCTGGGCTAGTTTGGATACCTGCATGAACAGAACTTTGATGAGAGGCCGGTCAATTCCAACCTCAGAGCACATAGCAGAAAATAAAAGCAACTTTGAACGCAAGATGTTCCATTTGGGCCGCCAGACCACTTTTCAGGAGTGTGAATCTTTCATCCAGTCAGACTTAATCCATCAATCCTCCCAACCATCTTTGAATTCCAAGAAAGAGTGGAAAATCAAACAAATCATGCTTTTAAGGTATCAGAGTTGTACGAAGAAAACAAATGAAAATAAAATAAAAAAATCAGTACTTCAATAGAAATTACACCAAAAGCAGATATACTCTCCAAAGCAAATGCTAAGCAACACATTCTACAAATTGCTGCCAAGCTTTAGCAAGCCCACTTATCACAGAAGATAAACATTAAAACCGAAGAAAAATATATAAATTAATTAATTCATCATACACCCGGGAAACAATAAATACAAAAACATAAGCATGAACTAGTCACAATTAATTCAGAATCTCTCGTTAATAATATCCACATTTCGGGGAAGTAAGATACTGGGATACAAATGATCACGGAGAGGATTACAATTCAACGAAGTGTTCAATGTTCCATCATGGCCAAACATGAATTCACAGTCATTGAGCCAGCGGTAAGCAACCATATCCACACATTATTACTTCAGAATCTTTAAAAAAAAACATGTACTGCAGTGCAGGGAGACGATATAATCTAGATAAATGATCACGAACGATTCCAGCTCAATAAAATTTTCACAGTCCTTGATAGCTAAACGAAAATTTATGTAGTCATAGAACTACTAGCCAAAAAGCAACAAATCAAAACTCATTCCTTAAGTTCAAATCACTACAAAAATTTTCTCTCACTCTACACTAATCCCGATCACTTGGCAACCAAGCCACACATAATCCAGGGCCGTCTTTGGTAAATTTGAAACAATTTGCCATCCGGTTGTTCATACAAAAAATAAGACTATTACACCATGTTAATTAATAAATTATTGTTCAGAACTAAACCGAACCGAAAAATTAAATTGCATCGGCCCAATAGTACTTCAATAACGTGGAATATCTTTGGTAAATTTGGAACAATTCACCATCCACTTGTTCATACAAAAAATAAGACAGTTACACCATGCTAATTAATAAATTATTATTCAGAACTAAACCGAACCGAAAAATTAAATTGCATCGACCCAATAATACAATAACTGACCAAATGCTTAGTCGGACCTGTGAAGCACGAAAAGCTAATTTGCGAAGGCCCGGTTGTTGCTCGAAAGAATTGCTAATGCCTAGCCCACTTCAAGTTGAGGCCTGTTTGTTAAGACTTGAGCGCCTCACATATATAATATTAAGATTCATAGAAATTTATATATTATATAAATAAAATATTAAGATTCATCAAAGATAATATATAATTTATTTATTTTTTTTAAAAAAGACAATGTATTATGGAATTAGCTTTTTGTTCTACCGTCCATGCTGCTCAAATTAAAAAATCTAGCAGCTTATAAGCTGGTGATTGCCAGGCCAGAGTTGTTGGTTGAAACTTAGAACATTGAAAAGACACCGTGGTTGCGGCCAAAGAAAAGACAGCCAAAACTGTATCAAAAAAGCATTTGAGAGTGCACATAACAGCTAGACTAAGCATACAAATTGCAAAGTTGTACTGGTTTAACTTTGGGTGATGGGAACATGGAGGTAGATGTTTGCACTAACTAAACCCAGAAACTGCAAAATGTATTAGTGGAACTTTCGTAGAGGGAAGATACGATTGAGACCAAGCTCCTTTTCCAATACTGCTAGCTCTCTGCTTTTATATCTGCTTGACCTTGCAAGGGTTGGCTCTTATACTGTTGTGTTTGATGATTGGTTGTTAGGTTTATTGTTACTTCGCTCAAATCAAGTCGTGTTTGGCGCTGACCTATTGCATCTGTTTACTTGTAACGAACAAAGAAAGTGCATTCATCTTTTTAAGAGTTGTTTTTCGCAGGTAAAAAAAGATGAAAGTTTTTGTAACTTGTAATATTTGAAAGTTTGGTGACTATGGTTTTAAATATGTTTCTATAATATGGTTTATTTTGATTACTCACTCTTCTTTTGATAACGGGTTTGCTAGTTCTGCAGGTTAGTTCCACCCTCAAGGACTTGCATGAATAGAAGAACCTGTAAGGAGGCGTTCTCCTCGAAGTTTTAAACTGTATATATTTAGGTATTGGCTTAATAGATAAACTGTACTTACAATTAAATTTTGTGAAGGAGAATAATGTAAACCAGTATTGATGATTAAGCTCAAATTTTATGGACTCCCCCTAATGTTTTTTAAATTATACCTGTGATCAATATCGGATTTGTGACTTGCACAAGGTATAGTAGTTGGTTTAACCAAGCCGAGCAAACGGAATTCGATGTATATGTTGTACTGGATTTAGCAAAAATAATATTTATCCTATTAATAGTTAAACGCATGAATTGTATACCAGGAATTATATATTTAAGTAGTTATTACAATATTTACATATTTGTCCTCATCTACTATTACAAACATAATGTTTTTCTTATTGCAATACGTGATTGAAAACAGTGATAAAAATCAACTCATTATTGAATTAGTTAAGCAACGCTTAATATTTATTTCAGTATAATTTAAAGCTTAAAAAAATTAATTGGGCGTGATGATATCACTTTACTTTCAAACCAAATCAAACCGGTTTAAAATAAAAAAATAAAATAACATAATATTTGTAATATACTATAATTTTGAACAAAATCTGAGTAAAAAATTGGGTGTGGTTTATACAGATGATATGATGTACTGGACCGGACCAAATATGACACTAGGTGGTAATGCTGCTCAGACCGGTCATTTGAGCGGTACTCTACGGTCCATTTTTTAAGACACCAACTCCGCCGCTCCATCATGATACCTCTCATTTGTTAGAGATATTGGTGAGACAATTTTTTTTTTTTGGGCAAAAACGAGAAAAGAGAAAATAAAAAGCGTTACAGAATTATGTTAAACTTACTTTTGGGAAAAAAACTGATTTTTTTCAGTGAAAACAAAAAATAAAAAAAATGCTTCACTTGTGATAAGATATTTGTGATGATGATTGAATTTATAAGAGTCGAGAAGTTATTCAATTATTTTGATCAGTTTATATGCTTGCAGATTCTTGAATTAACCGTATCAAAGTAGGTCTTGAACTTTTCAAAGCAAGTCTTAGATTTTAAACATGGAAATTTTTTTTTTAATTTTCAAATCTAATATAGAGAAATGAGAAAGCCGTCTACTCGTATTTTCCCTTTCAAGTTTAATTGCCCGGCCCATGTCATGAGGCGATGTTTACCAAACCTAACAGGTGCAAGATTGATACCAAACATCACTAATCACAATTATTTCAAGGAAAAGAAAAGATTGCAAATTTTTTAAGGATGCCGTGCAAATCTTTCATGTCTGCTCTAAGGTCGGCGCTGACCAATGAGCCTACGATAAAAAAAACACCGATAGTTATCGTTCATATTATCGTACGAATTCTCATTAAAAAATTAAAAAAATTAGGTTTTGATTAAGTATTAAATATTCAATTATTTTATTACCGTCCATCTCTTAAATCGGAGTATATCAGTGTTATTTCCTAAAATTTGTCTAGGGTACTTTTTACTCTTTTATAATTCATGTCACCGCCGATGGGACCGTCGATGTAAGTAGGACAAGAGATTTTGTTACTATCATATCTTATTTTTGTTCAAAGTGAACGATTCAAAGTTGGTCCACATAAATTTGTTATATAATGACAGAAAGTGATGTTATTTGGATAACAAGTTGCATCAATTAGCAGGAGTTCTTGTCGAAGAAGCAACTTAGACCAGACCAAAATTAACAGCCGGTTTCTCGTGAAAAGAATGGGAAGAAACATGACACCTAATCAATGTATATATGCTCTCTAAATTTTGATTTTTAAAAAGTTTATCAGCATTGGTGTTGATTGAGTACATTATTTTGAAGATTTAAGTTTTAGTGGATGTTTTGCTATGGACTTCTTTTGATAAAATTACGAGGCTAATGGGTTTTGCAACATTTCCCGCCTTTCTGTCAGTGAAATTTTGCATATGTATCATATTTGCATTATTTGATGTAATTTAACTTATTTGTTGTTAAAAAGTCTGTTCGGTTAATAATAAAAAAAGAATTATCAATAAAATATTTGTGGAAAAAAAAACAAAACCCCGATAAATGTTGCTCTCATAAATGTTGTTTTTTTAAAAAAACATTGTTTAGAGGTTGAAGGAAGACACATTTTTACCTTTTTTAGCTAATTTTTTCACTTGGAAACTTGTCTTCCTCCTCCCTCCATTTTCGAATTTACCAAGTAAAAAAAAATGAAAGGAAGTGATTAAATTAATATGGTACTCAACAACACTTTCTAGAATGAATTACATATCTTGCAAGTTTGGTTTTTCAAATTAGGACCATCTGTTATAATTAGCAAGAATTATGTATAATATGAACATAGAGATTATCATTTAAACATGTAATTCACACTCAATTCTCCTGTTTATGAAATGAAATCAACTGCACATGGGCATCAAGTTCAACTACAAATGAAGTATTTATACGCATTATAAGTTATGTAGACCATGGTGAGAAGAAAATTAATCTAGAATTATAGTCAATAATGACTGTAACACCTGATAAGTAGTTAGAGAATTATAAAAAATTGTACTCACTTTTACTTTAAATAACAAAAGTATTATAAAAATATTTAATGAGTAAGTGATTTGTTTGATTTGATTGGGTCTTAGTGTCATCTTAGCTGTAAGGTCTTGCAATAGATTATTACTCATTGTTAAAATAATCTCACATCTTTATGAAAAATGAGTGGTGTATTATATATTTAAATTCCTAAGCCTTTTAAATTAAGTGATTAGTCACTTTAAAAGTCGTAAGAACTTACATATATACAATTTACTACAACTTTTCTTCGACTACAACTCAAAATGTGGGGCTATTCTAACAACTATAAATAAAATAATAAAAACCAAATATGTACTTATCTCATGTCCTTAAACATGAAATTGATGAGTATATTCCTTCTAAATCTAGTTTTAAATTAGGGCATATATTTTTAGCCACACCACTTAAACGAAAAAGATGAGGTCATCAGGATGGGTCATTAATCGCTCTTATATTTTACCTATTTTATTTGACAATTTTTTTTATTAAAGCCCAAGTATTCTTTTAGGATTATCTAGCCTAAAAAACAATAAAATTTAATTAATTTGAGCAAGATAAAATAATTGGCTTTCCACCGAGTGGTCCTCATTTCTCAATTGGCCTTTGCCTTCACTACTCTCATTGTTGCTAGCTTACTCAATCAGCTTGTCTATCCAAAATAGCAACTGCAACACTCGACCAAGCAAACAAATTAAATTTGCCTAACCAAATTAATTAACTATCTTGAGCAACTAAAATCATATTATTGGTCATTTATATTTAAACTAATTAATCAGTAATGCAATTTTTCTTTTCCCAGCCAACTAGCATGTACATTGATCACTCAGGTGAAATGTAGTACTATACTATTAAGATCAGCTTATTAGGCAAAAGCTCTCGATTATGATTATGCTGAAAAAAAGGCTCGATTGTGAGATACCCATTTCACGCCATTTTTCATTATTACTAATTCATGAATAATAAACGTTAAATTTCTTGAATTTTAATTGTTTTTTTTTTCAAAACCAAATTTAACTAATGATTGGGATGTGAAATGACAAGCTATTTTTTTTCAAAAAAATCTTTTTTCATTCTCCTAAAAATTAAAAATACATATACAAGACGTACTATAACAAGCTAGCATGGCGTAATATAAGCATTTACATTTTAATTCCTCAATATTATTACTATTTTTTCAAAAAAAAATTCTCTTAATCAATTCCACTCTATGAATTTTCAAATCAAACTTTACGAATAACTTTCTGCTATAGATTTGTTAATCGACTTTTCAAGTCTTCCCGGACTAAATCAAAAATTTTTTCGAAATATATATTATTATTTTTAATTTTATTAAATTAATAATTTAAAATAATATAAATTATACATTTATTAATTTTAATTGAAAAGTAAGTAATATTTACAAATTTAATGTATTCTTTTATTTATTAGATTAAATGATTAATATAAATAATCTCAAGTCAACTTAACGTCTACTCTTAATAAACTCCGTTTTATAGCTTATCCATTCCGAATATCAAAATTTTAAATTATATATTTAATGCTTTTATTTCATTTGTTAATAAGATAATCTTTTTTCCCAAAGCTATTAAGATAACATTAAATAAAAATTATATTGTTCGTTCTAAACGACAAACTCCAAAGAGACAAACTATTATCTTCTAGGATTCATTGTATATAGGCCCGTGATTGTATTTTTTAATGACCTGGTTTTCTTGACGTTGAATTGTGTTGACGGCGAACTGCCATGTTGACTGCTCTTACTTGTGGGTAGAAGATAAACAGAAGCTAAGGTCTACGGTTATTTTGTCCACAAAAGAGTAAGTATGTTTTTTTTTAATGTTATTCTGTTGTATTATATATTGCAACGAAGATTTATCACATTTATAACATATAAATTATTTACCTTAGATTATAAAGCTGATAAAATCTTCTTATCTAAGTGAAATCAAATATTAGAAATCACTATTAACAAGAGTTTAAACCCCAGGTTTATCAGAATGGCTTATCATCTAAGTATAACGGCCTGATCCAAAGTGCAACATAATAAGTCTATATCATTTTTTTAAATAATAAATCGAAATAAAAATTTATAGTTCATTCTAATTTATAAATAAAATTTTATCAAAACAGAAGAATTATATTATTAGAGTGACTTGTCATCAAAGTGTCATAATATCATCATCAAAGTTTCATAATATCATAATCGAATAGTACCTATACGATAAGGCTTAAAATATAATATAATGAGTTTAAGTCATTTTTTTAAAAATAGTTAATCGAAGTTAAAAATATACAATATATTCTCACTTATAAACATAATTTTACTAAAATTGAAAATTTATAATATATTCTGGCTTACAACTTATAAATAAGAATTTAACGATGAAAATTTATAATTCATTTTCATTTATAAATAAGATTTACTATAATAGATATTTAGTAGGTGTTATATTCAAGACTAAGGTTATTTTTATACTTGACACGTTGCTAATCTTAGCTTAAGTGACTTTTTTGGCTTGTGACTAATAGCCTAGCTAACATCTTTAGTCTAATATATTATTTAATATGAAATTAAATTATTTTAATATCATATGTAATGATCTAGTTCAAAATACAAAGTAACGGGCTTAAGTCATCTATTCAAAAAATAATTAATCAAAACTTATAACTTATAATTCATTCTCACTAATAAATGAGATCTTACCCGGTATATATTAAATATGATACTAAATTGAGGGATTCTAGAGTACAAGCTTATATTTTATTGTTAATGTTAAAAATATATTTATAGAGAGGGAGTGAGTGGCAGTTACTAAATGAATAATAACATTATTTGGCTAATAATCATTTAATAAAAGGTCATATTTTTTACCCAACGAGTAGATCAATTAATAATAATCTTCAACAGGTTAAAGATACCTTTCCTCTTGGCATATCCTTGGTTTATTGTTTGCCTCGTGCAAGAGCAAGCTGTCAACCTCTTCGTCTTGATCTTCTAGTAAGTGAGAAGTTAAAATATTTCAACTTTAATAATATTATTAATCTGATTGGGATAGATATGAGAATCAAAATTTGCAATATTTATATATATCTTCGATGTCTATATATATATATATATGTATATTTATGTATATTTATGTATGTATTATACCGAGACTAATTTTTACTGAAATTAGAAGGCCAATATAAGGTTTAAAAAGAATTTTATAAGATGAAGTCTTATTTATTTATTTTTTAAATGAACATGACCGCAGAAAATATTCAAATAAACATTTAGGGGCACCTCTTTTGTTTCAACACTTTATATTTTGCAATATTATAGACATCTCTTCTTTAAATTTTGATGATTCATATATTATACAATAGTCGTTATGTTGTGTTATTATCTTTGTTTCAATTAAAAATCTTCTTCTTTTGCTCTATATCATTTGTTTTAATTGAAAATCTTCTTGTACAAAATAGTTAAAATACATTGAAAAAATTTCGGATACAATACTGATTTAAGGCAAAGCCAACCTTGATGTGGACCATAAAAAGAACCGTCGGAAGGATTAACGTTGATGCATACCTCCCAAGTTCAAGAGTGTTCATCTATGGCCAAAGGTCAATGACGAATAAGCACCTTTCCTGTGATATTTTGGTAACAATCTGTATCTGTGATTGAGTTGGAGCAATTAAAAAAGACACAAACACACGTAACACTTTCCATCATTTTTTTTCCAATAATATTTTCCAAAGGTAAACATCTTCAACGATTTTTTCCTTCAAATATTTTCAATGATGTTACCTCTACCTCCGACTCCGAGTAAAAGATTCCTTTGAAAGGAAACAAGCACACCCAAAAATCTATGAGAATCATCAATTCAGTTTGGACTGAGCAGACATGAACTAGTACAGGAGATGACTGCAAGCATTTCAGCTATCTTGTCAGCATCATCTTTGGCTGCTTACCAGCTGGTGGAGTAGAAGCTCTGGTTTCTAGTGACGATTTTCCTCCCACTCCCACATGCATACCAAAGACGCCACCAACCGCATTTTTGTGGTGGGGACTGGGTGAAGCTCATTCCTACGATTTCTTTGGCCTCCTCCCACACCTCTTTTGGCCACCTCCTTTCTTTGATCCCATCCCTCTCCTTCTCTATAAATTCAACCCCTTCTTCCCCTTCTAATCCTCCTCTCCTTTCTCTCTCTTTCCCTCTCCAAGCCATTGCATCCCCTTCCCCTGCTTCTCTCTTTCTCCCGGTGTTCTTTGCTAGGGTTTTCATTAATTGTGTGACAAACGTTTTCTGGGTTCTTGTTATTGTGTCAAACTATAATCACCTTCTATGCAAAACTGCTTGTTGTTGATGTTTTCTATTCATGTTGCCGATAATAAGTGAACTGCTTCTCTCTGGGTTTATGATAAATCCCACACTTAGACGCAGGATACCTCTTGTTCAGTCCTTCTCTGTTGTCTTACTTTACTGGTTCTACATGTTCCATGAGCCATTACTGAGACTCTGATCATCCGAGTCTTTCAATTTTACGCACCTCCTATGTAAACTAGCTCTACTCGTTAATCTCATGCATACTTCCATGGCATCTTCCAGTGGGACTTCATCTGGGTCGACCACTCTGATCCAGTGCTCTGGATCCGGAGAGAATCTCCATCATGCCATGGATCAGAGGATACTGAAGAGAAAGCAGTCGAACCGAGAGTCGGCAAGGAGGTCCAGACAGAGAAAGCAGAAACTTTTGGACGATCTGATGGCCCAAGTGACCCAGATCAAGAACGAGAACAATCAGATAATCACCAAGTTGAGCTTAATCACACAGCAGTGCCGAAATGCAGTGTCAGAGAACTCTGTTCTGAGAACTCAAACAATGGAGCTCAACAACCGTTTGGATTCCCTCCACGACATAATCAATTGTTTGCATATTAATTACATGGGCATACCCCCCCAATCTCAGATCAACCAAGACATCGATGGTCTCAAGTGGCCATGGAACAGCATCCAATGCTACATGAACCTGCCAATAATGGCATCTGCAGATGTGTTTCAATGCCAGGCTTTTTCTGATGGTGGTCTGTTTTGAGTGGAGTGGAAGCCATTGGTACAAGAGTTTCATAAATTAATGAATAAATTGTAAAATATAGTTCTCATAAATTAATGTAAGCTTTAATAGATGAAAAAGACATAAGCAAAGTCTTATGCACCTAAGGGGTAAGTGTACCTTGTGCTAGGATTGGACTACGAAATATTTTTTTCCTATGGTTTCGTCTTAACAAGTATCTCTGATATTAGAATGAGTTTATGATTTATGATACTTACTTATTTAAGCTAGAGCAGTGTATCTAGCCAATAGCATCAAGTTTAGTTAATAATATGTCATCACCTATCTTTCATTAAAAGTAATTGGCACCCTGATAAAAACAATGCATCTGCTTTTAGTGTTAACATATGATTATTAAACAACTTGACGCCCTTGCCTAACCAATCTCTTTCATTAAACAAATATATATTATATATATTAGAAAGGCATAATCACCTTCTTGCTCAGATGCTCTGTTAAATATTTTCTTTAGGAACTTGATTAAGTCAATAGATGAGATTTTGGCACCTGACTTTTTAATTGGATATTACTTTATTTTTGAAGGAAATTACTTGGGAGTTTTCTCCTTCACTATCAGGGAATCTAAGAGGGCCATTCCAATGGTAGGATTGGAGAAAGAAAACGGGGTCCTATCAAAGAATGTAGGCCCTACTCTTGTTCGATTAATAATATTAGATAAAAAATAATGGGATGAGTATCGGCCAGAGTAATTCAAAGCTCCTTTTCCATCCCCTTTGATTTTGGAAGGATAGCTAAAGATAAAAAAAAACAAGTCATATGTGTGTGTGTATACATA
>JAVDBV010007377.1:6430-22127 GCA_032619315.1 Piper longum
CCCCCCCCCCCCCCCCCCCCCCCCCCCCCCCCCCCCCCCCCCCCCCCCCCCCCCCCCCCCCCAGAAATCATTTATACTGCAGGTACCATGAAGGTCGCAAAAATAATGATTTCTCTGAGTGTTTTTTATGCGCATTGCTTTTAACTGCCCAGGCTTTCCTGCACTACACATTTTTAGCTACATTGAAGAGATCTACATGCTTCATGTTTTGTCACTTAGAGAAATACTTTTTGTGCCTTGAAATAGCTCCAACTACGTTGCCTTGACATAGCTCCAACTACGTAGAATCGAAAACAAATTATGTGAGTATTATGTAATTTGTATCACCCAACATATCTGCAGCCGTCGGTGGCAAATTGCTCCTGAAGTGATTAATTCTTGAGTGATCATCCCTAACTTTTGCATGATGCTCAGCGTCGTGTTGAAATTTCGAAATCAGTTGTTGGAGTTCCAGCTTCCTTACTTCTACTTCCTGCTCCTTAATAGGTCTTTTTATTCCAAGGTAGAGCATTCCAAGTGCAATTAGTATGACTCCCAACAGAACAAGAAGTCCAGCAAATAGACCAAAAGCATAAGGTGTCTGCTCGGCTCCAGGTATTCCATCAACATTAATCCCAAACAAACCAGTGACAACAGAAAGAACCAACCCACATCCCCCAAACACGGTTAAATTATGCGTGACACGAAGGCTTCTGTCCTATAAATAGAGTTGAAAAGCCTGGATAAGGAAGATTGTTGAGAAAGACTAGCAACTTGCTTTAGATGGAAACTTACCTGAAGCCATGCACGTACAGTGCTCTGGATAACATCTTGAATAGTAAAAATGCGATTGCGCACTGCTTCTTGCTCCTCGATCATTTGCCTCGTACTTTTTCTTATCCCTTCAAGTAGTGATTTTGTTGTATTTCCCCTCAAATGTTGTAGAAGTTCAAAGATGATTTCTTCCCTCGCATGCAAGGACCACTTGACTCTAATAACCTATGGTTGAAATAGCCAATGATGTTACTCCAGCAGTAAGCAGAAGAAGAGTGGATCAAATCATGTAGAGCACTACAGTGCTGTCAGTCATAATAAAAAAGCACTCAGCAAAATCGTCTATCACTAATTTTACATCAGCATATAAATGCACATACACACATAAAGAAAGAAATACCTGCTTTGATAACCGTCTTATTTCTTGGTTTAGAATCCTGCTCAATAAATTCAAATCTTCATGATTTCTCCTGTGGAGATAGAGGTCCAACCTTTAACTCGAGGCTATAAACAAAATACTAAATCCGCTAGATTTGGAAGATGGATAGATGTAAGACTACCATTGAACAAACATCAACTCCACCTCATCTGCTGCACCAAATATATATTTCCGGAAGAGTCTATGAAACAAGAAAACACAAGATATATATATATATATATATACAAAAAATGTTAGAATTAAAAGCAATCATTATATCAGCAGTAATCTCTCATGCAAAAGTCTAGATATAGCATAGACAAAAAGTGATTTCTTACTTTGCAACGTGAAGGAAAATTTATATAAGTAGTCTACAACATCAACAAGCATTTCAGAGCTTCTGAATTCAAGCCATTATTTTTGAATGAACAATTGAAGAGAAGGTACTAGAAGGAGGAGAAAAAAAGAAGAAATGAAAGCCCATATGAGTTTGCCATGGGTGGAGGAAGATTGGGCAGGTGGAGTTTGGGGGGCTTATATGGGGAAGATAAGCACCTGCCTACTTGGCTTGGGAAAAGAAGTGATTTTGCAAATCTATTGCAATCATAGATTCCAAATAAATATAAGGCCAAAAAATTTTGACAGAATAAAATCACAAGTCCCACTCATCCAGTTCTTCAAAAATATGAGGGTAGATGGCTCTATAAGATAATTTGAGGGATAATATATGCATGGTATGACTGAAAAAAGCTGAAATTTTGATGGCTTTGTGCATTTTTAACATTTCCTTTTCATGAACACAGTCTTAGATGTACGCTACCAAACATGAGTTTATTTCAAAGGAGATAAACCTTCTTCGTAACGGCAGTATATTTTAAGTTTTTATACCCAAAATGTTTACAGAAAACTAATCTTTTAACAATAAAATTTAATCTTCTAATTTGATCAATGTATATGAAAATTAAACTGCCAGATTTTACTGTAAATAATTTTTTCCATACACCTCCATATTCCAATTAATTGAAAATTGAAATACCGGTCATCCCAACGAGAAAGCCGACAGGCTAGATGAGATATGACTTCATGAATATTTTTTGGCACACCATAACCACCAGTAGAAAGAAGTTCCTAAATCACAGATTACATAAAGGAAGTCACTTGTAGCAACCAAAAAAGAATTTATGAAAGCAAAGAAAAAGAAGACATTCAATATAACAATCTGCACAAAATCAAATATCCATCTTCTCGATTTATAGTAAAAAAAGAATGATTGTTGCTTAAAGATTAAGGTTGTATGCAAAACCATGATTGGAATTACATACTTATGTAGCCATCAGGCACACATATAAATGACAGAATTATGCACCTGAACCTCAGTGATGCCCAGGATATTGATGTTAGAAGAAGTTCCTTTTATGTGCAAAGCAGTCACTAAAAAATTCTGAGCTTGCCAAGATCGAAGTACAATTGGGGTATCATCCTCGTAGGAATCTGGATCACCAACGGACTGACCCAGGAGCTCAAATAAAATACCTCCTGCAACCCTGACAGGAACCTGATGATAAAGTTGAAAAGATCTTTGAAAAAGGAATCAGTAGAAAAAGCCATCAAGCATGCCTACAAACTTTTCATAAATGAAACAACTTAAAAACAGAACAGCATGAACAAAAAATTGGTGTCAGCATTCTGCATTAGACATCTTCTCAATTGGGAAGGCATATGACTTCTAAAAAATATTTTTGATTAATAATCATTTCAGGATACTATCTCATATTCTGTAAAGTTATAATGTGTTAATGACAATGGCAATAAAACTCCACCTCTTTCGTCCATCTTTCGATAGTTGCAATAGGAGGGTATCTGATAAAAACATTTCCTCTGTCTCAATTGTGGCTTTGATTCATGGATTTGAAAGCAATCGATTAGAGGTGCAGGTCTATATGTACCAATCCCAGATTAGCTGGGATAAGGTTTTGATAAAATGGTGGAATGATGATGATGATGATGTATGATAAGAAAGAATGTTCATACACTTGAGAGTGAATCATCTGAATTTAAATATACAGATGTTCGTTTCAAAATTTTCCCATCAAATGGTAGTGGATGAAGGGAAGTTGACCAGTTATATTGAGTGTAGCTTGACTTATCTACTCATCATACCCAGCAAGGTCCATGAAAAATTTCCTGCAGCACCGCTGTCATATTTTTCGTTTCCTCTGAGATTCATTCTAAGTAGCACACTGCTATTTTTACAAAAGAGAAGATTTCTTCTCGACTGAAAAAAAAATGTAAGGACTATGGAAGACTGCAATAAAACCATCTCTTGAACATTAATAGGTTGCATCTAATGAAGATTAACATAGGGGCAAGGAGGATATTTTGACAAAAGGGAAGGAAGGAGATGATAGGGATCAACCATAAAATTGAGAAAAACAATGTCCAATTTCAAAAGAGAAGATAATCGAAGATACTTTGAATCCAGGAGCTAATAACTTACATTTGATGATGAAAACTAACTATCACATAGATGCAGAAAAAATAGCCACTTCCAAATTTCTTAATGACTAACTATTATACCCTAATACTCTATTTGTCCCGCATCACCTTCCATACAGTTCTCCGTTTCTGCAAACCTTTTATTCTATGAAGTGACAGTTTAACACAGGAAAATAGTTTGTACCTTTCTTTTCTGATCCTCAAGCTACAAGATTTCCCACTTTACCTATTACTTTACAATAGGTCATCCAACAATGCTTCCTATAGAAGGACATTAACCAATGTTTCTACTGCTACATGTGTCCCATTATAATTTTTGAAAACAAACTGTACTCAATATTCAACATAATATAATAACATTCAAAGCCCTACTACCGAAGCCATGGGTGCCTTGAAAAAAAAGATAACATACTCAACAATCATTTGCTTAAGCTCACACTTTTTTAAGTGGCAAAACTAACTTACCTCATATAATAGGTATTTCATCCGTTCACTGATCAACCGGCTTTCATTTGTTAAAGCAATGCTAACTGCAGGATGTAACCACTGGGAACCCTTTAGCCACGCATCAACAGCTGGATTGAGAGGGTCAACATGGCACCACCATGTAGGGCCTGCAGGTCTTTCCCAGTATGGAGCAGCAACATCTGCAACAGTAAGGTCTTCTTCATCATCTGCAAACTCCATAATCTCCACATTCCGTCCAGAATCAACCTTCACCATTTGAACAAGCTCCTGAATTCTTGTCCATCCTATTGGAACCCAATAGCTATCCATTTGTGGATTTTCTAAAGACTGAACATGAACATCTTTATTTTCATTTGAATCTGAAGCCTCAGTGCTGTCTAGATTGATTGGAGTATCCTGAAAGTCTACGAGAGAATTTGAGTCGATAAGATTTCCATTCAAATTGCCTATGGCAGCATAAGTCCCAAACTTACTAGCTTGCTTCTTTGAATCATGATATCTCCGATGTCGATCAGAACTTAATCCAAATTTTGTTCTAGAAGCCCTCCTACTACCTCGAATGTATTCAAAAGCGCATATAAGACCATCCTTCCATAAATCAACACCAGGTATTATGTCTTTAGTGAAATGAACTCTTATGTTGTCTTTCTTTTTCATTTTATTGCCGTTCGAAGAGTAACCATCTACAGTGAAGCTCATATTGAACAAATCTGAAACCACGAAAACAATCAGACCATCATAATATAGGGCCACAACATTAATAAGAACTAGTTGAGGCAAACCATGAACATAAACTTGTCAGCATTCTATTTTTTAATCCAAACTTCAATCATTTTTCATTCATTTCATTTGTCAAGCATTCTCTCTAAATCCGAACTTCAATTATTTTTCATTCATTTTGTCAAGTGCTCTTCTCTAAATGCAAAAGTCAATTAATCTTCAATTAATGCGGTTTAAAAAGGTCGAATATCACCAATTTTGATCAGTGGCGACTAACATCTAACCCAATGCTCGTTTGCCAAGAATAATTAATATAGGCAGGCTTACATAATTATCATGCTTTCAAAAATTTGATAGCACTGTTATTTATACATTAGTATATGTAGGTTAAAAGTACATGTGAAAACATTTGTACAGGAAATTGGAAAAATCAATGACACGCTCATTCAGACAAAGCTATAACTCCCTTAATCCTTACAGGACAGGAAAAGAAAAGAAAAGAAAAGAAAAGAAAAGAAAGGAAAATCATTCACTTAATTGAAGTAAATTAGGACACCATTTATCACAGACTTCCAAATTTCATAACCCCTCGAATCACACTATTTTACATATGCAATGAAAGAGGCGGCAAGCAGAAGTAGATATTAATAGCAAGAAACCACATAATCACAAATTACCCCGAATCGGACAACAAACTCCGCAGGGTTGGGCGAAATCGGCCGATCGGAGAAACGGCCGGGGGCAGGAGCAGGGCCTTCATAACCAACAAATAAGATAAAATAAATAAATAAATAAATAAATAATAACAATGAGGGAGGGCTTCGGCGCCGTCGTAGACTGGTAACTCTCCGCACACCCGTCGACTTGACTGGTCGACACGGGAGAATGGTGTGGGGTCACGCACCGAGACGCACAGGTAAGGGGATGGATGGTGGTGTATACAAATTAATCTTTGAAAGTTAATTAATCAAAATTTAAGCAGCTCTGGGGTGGGGTGTTGAGTTGGGATTTTATATATCCCAAATAGGACCAGGTTAAACCGGAGTAAATTTTATTTAATTATATTAATAAAGATTAAATGAATAATATTATCAAGAAATATACGTAGTTCACAGGTTTGATCTCATTAGCTGGAGGGATGGTAGATTGCCCCAAAAAACATTCGGGCCCTCTTGTCTCTTTATATATACACACACACCCCCAAATAAGAACCATCTAAAACCCGGTTAAAAACCGTGGCATTTAGAAAGTACCGCGGTTTGGCTGAACACCTGATTTAATCTGATTGCATATATGGTATATTATATGTTGAACCAGATCGGATTAAAGTCGGTACCCAGTATGTCGGGCCGGCTGGTCCGGTCCAGTCCAGTTTTTAAAACACTCGTCGGACGTTTTGATTTGCAAAAGATGATTCTCGCCTTCTGAAATATTTGAATTCTTGGGTACAACAGAAACGTTTAACGCATTCACCTTCTAAAATGCTCACATGTAGAATTGAAACATATAAAAAGACCATCCTTTTAAAACAAAACTGTTTCACTATTTGGTAAATTAAGTATACCTAATTAACATTCGTGTTCCGCTCCTCCATAGTCAAGAACAGAACCAGATCAAATTATAATTATGAGAATCACAATACCAAGTTTTTCCCTATCATTTGCCACTTTCAGCAAAATACTTCAAAAACTAAATAACTCTGTCCTCATGAAAAGAAATTTTCTTCAATTGTTTGCGATAGCGTTTCACAAAAATAAGATCTATAAAGCACAAGTGCAAATCACCACAGATTGCCATTTTGCGTAGGAACCTACCATAGCCAAACGAAAATTACAACAATAAGAATCCGGCGATGCCTCACCCCAACTGTGCCAACCTTATACTGCTATTTCCCTCTACCAAGAACCCTTTTAAGTCCAATAATAGCTCTCACATATTAACCAAAAAAACCAATAAAATTAACAGAAAGAAGTCGGAGTAACAGTATAAATTAATCTAATTCTCCTTACTGAAATTACGGCAGGACAAACTGAAGCAGGCAATATCTCACAAATATTAGTAGCCTCCACTGGAATGAGCCGCCTATGTCATCAATTGATCAAAGTTAATCATGATCCCACCATGTATGCATGTAAGTTTCAATTTTTTTCAGTCACTAGCGATGTAAACGAGCCGAGCCGAATCAAGTCAATCAAGTAGTAATATGCTTGAATTTAACTCAATATAAAACGAATTGAACCAAACTTTAATATAAACAAATCGAGCCGAACTTATCCAAAATTTATAGTATTTAAGCTTAATTCGAGTCGAGCTCGAGCCGAACTTTAATAGAGCTCAAACATAACGAATATTTCTGTACTTACTTATATTATGCTCACTTATATTAAATCAAATTTATTTTAAAATACTATATCGAATTCAAGTTTCGAGCCAAGCCGAGCATTCTCAAGCTCGTTGTTCAATGAAGTTATCTATTAACAAAAATAACTCAACCAGGCTTGCTCGTTTGCACCCCTAATGCCACAACAGTCAAAAAAAGAAAATACCAAACATCTCGTAACAATTATCAAATGTAAAATTGGAACCAGCAAATGCAACAAATTATATCAACCAACAGTTTCGAACATCAAAGTGTAGGAAATGATCTTCTACTGATTCCAATATGTCGAACATCAAAAAATCCAACAGTATTACTGAATGAAATCAAAAGTTACATACGACGTCTACGACAAAAAATTGAGACTTAAAAGGAGCTTAATCAAACAAACTGAATCCCATGTCCTGCAACACAAACAAAAAAGATCGAATTATTACAAAAAAAAACAACAGTCAAATATTAGGGTGCTTCAAAACTTGTTCAAGTTTAAGACTGAAATGCATAATTAATTACTCACATCATCGGACTCCTCCTTCTCTTCAACCTTCTCCTCCTTCTTCGCCTCGGCTGCGGGAGCCGCGGCCGGCGCAGCACCACCGCCGCCGGGGCCAGCGACGGCGACGGCGACACCACCGCAGGCGGGGACGGAGGCGAGCTTCTCTCTCCCGGAGGCAATCAGCTCAGTGATGTCCTTCCCTTTCACTTCGGAGAGGAGGAACTTGATCCGGTCATCTTCGGCGTCGCAACCAACTGCAAGCGCCCTCCATTGAAAAACTCAGAGAGCCCGAACCAAAGCGAAGAGAAAGACGAGAACGATCAAAAAATGTGGGAAAGACCTTACCAGAGGAGAGGATGTTCTTGAGGTCGGCGGCAGAGGGATCGGCGTTTCCGCCGAGGACGGCCAGCAAGTAGGCGGCGATGAACTTCATGGCGGCGGAGCCAGTAAGCTTGCCTTGGTGCTCTCCGGTGGTAAAGGACGGAATTGGGATTAATGAGTTGATGGGTTTTATATGGGGACGACGAAAACCCTAAGATGGTTGGATGCATGATTATAAAATTATTATGAGAAAGCCCATTTTAGATCAATTTTTATGTATCGCTTTTTTTTTTTCCTCTGTTTATTTATGTTTTCTTCTTGATGAGAAAATTTCGGGATTAAACGGAGTTAAGATGATTAATATTATTATGCGAGATAATAATTCATGTAACAGAAAAATTCATGATCCAGATTACTAGACTTTATTGTGCCACAATGAAGTCGGTTATGCAAAATTTATTATTTACAACACAAAACTTTTAACGTCGTAAAGCTTTTTTTTTTCAAATTGACATTTTAATATCTTCTGCAGTGGATTATCTATACACTAGACTTTTTTTTTATCTTTCGTCTTGATTTCTATTTTTTACGTATGAACTTTATTTTTTTCTTTCGACGAATGCCGTTCAAGTGTGGCATTTGTGAGTTCAACTATAATTTCCCTCAGATATATGGTAATCAAAACTTTGACAGATGCCGGTATCTAAAAATAATTAATTTAGTAACTTTGGATCCACAAGCAGTATTGAAACAAAAGATTGCAGAGTTATGAGCTATTTAGGTTTTTTTTTTTCACAGCTATATAAATTGATGGTTGACTACATGGGATAGAGGCTATAAGACCCCAACACTAATCTACACTGGTAAATCCAGATTCAAGGTTTCGGGTCAAAAGTTGAACCGGTCACACATAGTGATCTATTCGATTTGTTATGGAAATCATTCTTAAAATAAGATAATTGAAACTAAGCTTAGCTGCCTCCTATTCACATTGAATAAGATTTAGATGTATCTTTACTTACATCCTTTTTATTATAGAGCATAAGAGGTGGCTTAGTTAGATAAATTATTTATGCAGGGGTAAAATGGGAATTCAATTTTATAATGACCAAAATGCCCTTATATTATGAAAATACCCTTAATGTTATATTAAATAAATTATTTATGCATGGGTAAAATAGGAATTAAAATTTGACAATGACCAAAATACCCTTATATTATGAAAATACTCTTAATTTTATATTAAATAAATTATTTATGCATGAGTAAAATGGGAATTTATGCGGTGACGGAGTGGAGGGGAGGGAGAGGGTGGCATTCTCGTAATTAAAAATTGACTCGAGTCCGACTCGAATATAAAATAATAATTAATTCAAAATAATTTAAAAAAATCCAAAAAATATTAAAAATATAATAAACTATAATACACATAATAATATCAAAATAACATCAATATATGATTTTTATATATTTATATTATAAATTGTAAATATATATTTTTATAAAACCGATTCGGACTGATTCTGATTCCGATTCTGATTCCGATTCTGATTCCGATTCCGATTCAGACCGATTTGTGACAGATTCAAAAAAACCGATTTTTGGTCAATTCAGACCGATTCCGATTCCGATTTCGATTCATTGGAAAACCAATTCCGATTCCAATTCCGATTCATACAACCATGGGTGAAAGTAGTGAATGCCTTGGACCTTCACTAATTAGGTTGAGAGATTCTTGTTCTTGTATAAGATGTGAAGGTAAGATCATTGAATTGAATTTGCAATTCCGATTCCGATTCATTGAAAAACTGATTCCGATTCTAATTCCGATTCATACAACCATGGGTGAAAGTAGTGAATGCCTTGAACCTTCACTAATTAGGTTGAGAGATTCTTGTTCTTGTATAAGATGTGAAGGTAAGATCATTGAATTGAATTTGATGGTTGGTTTGTGAGAGTGTACGTAGGATAGAAGTCCTTATCTGTAGATATCTCCGTCTTGCTTCGCATTGGTCGTCTACCATGCCGCTGCCTTTGTTCCTGCCTAGATGGCACTGTTTATACCACACGAAGGAGTGATTTCGCAGCCAAGCTTGTCCTCATCTACTAAATTTGCTCCACTTGCACTTCTTTGGTATTTTCACTTGTCATTGATTTTCGGCCCTAATTTATCTAGTTTTTCCGGTACTTAAGTGAATCACGTGGAGCAAAGTGACTACTCTTAAAAATATCGAGCAGCTATAGGCAATTATGATTTTTTTTTAGGCTTTTTTCCCCTTCCACAAGTTAAATTAAAGGACAAGGAAATCTCAATTGGGTGGTCTACAAATTACCAAGTGGCTCAAAACTATCCAGTTGTAATACACAAGAGCCAATAAGAACCCATACGTTGATATGAAGATAGATGCATCCTTCACTTGACTGTCCACACCCTCTCGCACTACACAATATAAGGCCCTCCTTCCAACCAACCTCAGTCATCACACTCAAAAACACTTGCAAATACCGAGCCTTGCACTTCTACTACTCCCCTAGCAGCTAATTTGCACTGCAATGGCCACCATGGCTCTCTCCTCCCCCACCCTCGCCGGCAAGGCCCTCCCACTTGGTCCCTCCTCCCCGGAGCTCCTAGGCCAAGGCCGCGTCACCATGCGCAAGACCGGCGGCAGGACCGTCTCCTCCGGCAGCCCGTGGTACGGCCCGGACCGCGTCAAGTACCTCGGCCCATTCTCCGGCGAACCGCCGTCCTACCTGACCGGAGAATTCCCCGGCGACTATGGCTGGGACACCGCCGGCCTCTCGGCCGACCCGGAGACCTTCGCCAAGAACAGGGAGCTGGAGGTGATCCACAGCAGATGGGCCATGCTGGGCACCTTGGGCTGCGTCACCCCCGAGCTCTTGTCCCGCAACGGCGTCAAGTTCGGCGAGGCCGTCTGGTTCAAGGCCGGCTCCCAGATATTTAGCGAGGGTGGGCTGGACTACCTGGGCAACCCGAGCTTGGTCCATGCGCAAAGCATCTTGGCCATCTGGGCATTCCAGGTGGTGCTCATGGGGGCCGTGGAGGGTTACAGAATTGGCGGCGGGCCGCTCGGCGACGTGACCGACCCGCTCTACCCCGGCGGCAGCTTCGACCCCTTGGGCCTTGCGGATGACCCAGAAGCATTCGCGGAGTTGAAGGTGAAGGAGCTCAAGAACGGGCGGTTGGCCATGTTCTCCATGTTCGGGTTCTTCGTGCAGGCCATTGTGACAGGGAAGGGACCTATTGAGAACTTGGCAGACCATTTGGCCGACCCCGTCAACAACAACGCTTGGGCATACGCCACCAACTTTACCCCCGGCAAATGAGCTGCCATCTGAGTTGCGCCGCTGTGTATTACTGAGAGCTTCCTTGTAAGAAACCCGAGTGTGGTAGTGTGACATGGTGGGATTATTGTGTGCTATGTCATTATGTGGTGTATTAACGAGTATATTATGGAAACCGATGAATTGGAAGTTGTGATTTTTCTTTTCGTTAAAGTGCTGCCTTCTTTTCTCATGTGTTATTGCCTTCTCAACCTGTATATTAAACATTGTAGGGATAGAAAGAACACCACAAAATGTACATTGAAACAAGCTGCCTATAGTTTTGAGCTCATTAATCATCAAAATAATATTCTTCAAAGAGGCTTTCAAGGCTTTTCGAATAATTAGCAAGAGGAGAACCTATTACCCATGTTAGTTAAACGTATTTGATAGTTGATACATTTTTTTAAATTAATGTTGATGTACTCAAGTAAGCCGGGGAAAGGTGTAGTTTTTTGGGTAGCAATAATACGGCGATGAATTATTTAATTAATTCCTTACCCTCGTTAATGCAGCGTAAAACTCACATCTTTGTTATCAGGACTTGCCTTGATTCTTAAGTTTGTATATGTGGGTCATTCGTGATATTTTTTGGATGATTTGAGTAGGGTAGTCGGTCGGGTACTCAGCAAAATCCGACCTTACCGGATGTAGTATCTACATGATTTGGGGTTTTATTTTAATATATCGTATACCTATTTTATAATACTTGGGTTTGATTTCGGATATAGGATATCCGGTACCTGTTACTTAATTTTAATAATATAATTTTTAATATATATTTTTTATAAAATATATGTTGTTATGATTTACATTTTATTATATATATATATATGTTTATATACAAAATTAATATAATTTCAACTTTATTTTTTGTATAGCCTATTTAGCCACCTTTTGAAATTATTTTAAATTTATTTTTTATAGTATCATTTAATTTAATTTTTTTATGCATAATTTGATTTTAAACGATTAGGTTCGAGTTTATTAAATGGGTTCAAGTCTGGTTCGAATTTGAGTCGTAAAATTTAAATAATAAATAATCAGGTTTGATACGTAGATTTAAAGTAATTAACAATATCATAAGTTTGAATAATATCGTTACAACGTCATACATTATAAGACCTCACGGCAGATAATTACAACAACAACAAATTGTCATCTGATCATCTCAAGTCTCCACTCGGCTATAAAGCAATCTTCACAAAGCATTTTGGATGAAGCCCGGTAACCTCCCACGATAAGAGGAACCTACTGCTTGGCGATGCGTTATAGATAAACGAGTCTCAAACATTAATGGCTGGGATTTCTCCGGACGATTAGTAGTTTCCCTTCAATTTGATATTTTAAAAATTGTTCAAACTTTTTACAGTTTTTAGTTTATGATTTTTTACATAATTTTATACATACATATTTTTCGTATGCAACAAAAATAAATAATTGAGATTAAACCAGTAAAACGAATTTGTTTTGTCCACTCAAGAATATTCTTAATTGAGGGCACCCATAGGTCTCGAATTTGAACGTTCAACTCTTGCCATATGCAGGATTTCAACCATTCAGGTATGACACTGCATTCAACTGGCCTTGTAAAAAAATTAAAATAAATATTAGCGAGTTAATTTTCTTTATTAAAGCAAGTTAATCTACTTTTAAAAGAGAATCACAATTTAATATCTTGTTTTGTAGTGAGGTCACCCGGTACAAAAGGAAACGGGTCCTCTCGAAACCATTTTCAAGCCGGTCTATTCCGACCTCCAATTAACACGTCGCCCTGTAACTTCAGAAGATTTTATTCATGGTGCCTTCACCGAAGGAGACGACGATGCCACATTCTTTGCGAATTCGACACCGCACACATTTTTTGTCCCAGGCAACCATATTGATTACACAATCATCATGAAAATGATTTGGCTGGGAACAGTCGAACTAAGATAAGCCTAGGCCTGCATATATGCCCCGGCTTAGTTCGCCTACATGTTGAACCCAGCCTTCTTTTTTATCTCAGAAGGTACGCCAGTTCCCCCAAAGCCGATCCCACAAAACAATATCGATGTAAACCCAAGTATCATCGAATTAAAAAATCTATATCTGGCACAAGTTCTCTAAAAGAAAGCAACAAACCTCCCTCAAGCGCCAATAGCAATATTCCAGAAAACTGCATTTACCACCTTTTAGCACGCAGAACAACAAAATGTCTACCAAAAATATAAATGAGTCGCAAATGTTAAGTTACTTGCAAGGCTTACAAAATCCACTCCTTCGAAAAAAATACAAAGCTCGCTATAGGAAGCAATTACTCCATAAAACCTGATATTTCTCTTATCTTCAAAGGTCTTGAACGCTCAAGCCTGTAAATAAAGAGGAAAAATGGGCCAATTAGATTTTAAATAATGAGCAATTACTCCTGCAATTCTACAACAAACTATATGGGCAGCAAGGCTAATGTATTACGAGTAAACAAACCTGGAGGAAGAGACTGCTTCAATTTGTCGGCCTTCTCTGAATCGAAGACACAAAGGGTATACAAATACTTGGAGCACCTAACCTTGAATTTAACAACATCCTTGCTCCTCTTGATCTTCACCGACCGTGCATCCTTCCTCCTGGCAGTCAGAAGGAAGTCCTTAATTTCATGGATCTGCTTCGGCTGTAGGATCACTTATGAATAAGATCCACTAGAAATAAAATAAATAAATGCATACTCATATACTTCCAAAGATTTATAAAGTAAAATCATGCTAAGCTTTCTTTCCAGAGTGATAACCAAGGAAAAAAGCATCAGGGTCAAAATCATCCAAGAGTGGAACCAAAATCAGACATGTTTAAGTAAGGATCAATTTTTACATCCTCCTATCTTCAGAGTGAAAGAAGCTAGAGGCATATGGTATAAGGCACATATTATACAAGCCATCAGAGACCAAAATTATCCCCAAATTGTTAGTAGGTCCGCATCATGGTTGGTCCTTATCTCAAAGACCACATCATCTGGCTAAGAAAATTTTACTATACATAAAAGACAACAAGAACAATTATCTACGT
This sequence comes from Piper longum, assembly GCA_032619315.1. Classification (NCBI taxonomy): domain Eukaryota; kingdom Viridiplantae; phylum Streptophyta; class Magnoliopsida; order Piperales; family Piperaceae; genus Piper; species Piper longum. The sequence continues at coordinate 20,864 of JAVDBV010007377.1, forward strand.
GAATTCAAAACAAAAAAACCACATGAATACAAAAAATAAAAAGCACACAATAATTGTAATATGCTCAAATGACCTTCACAAAATTATACACAACGAAATAACAGAATGCCATCACATACAAATAACATAACTCCTTAATTAGCATAATTGAAAGAATATGCATCACTATCAGAGGCTCAGACAACATGGGTATGCCATAATCAACACAATTAATGTCAGAGTGGTGCATGACATTCGCTCTCATCACAGCCAATCCAATAGAAAGCATAGCTTAGCGAATCCGACAAAACTACTTCAGCCGGCTATAAACTGGTTAATACTTAAACCAAGCCTTCTTCTCTGGACGGCTGCACAATCGAGCCAACACACAGATTAACCACTACTTCAACCGCCCAAAAAAAAAAAACAAAAGCCAAACACCTAAAAACAAATAAACAATTCATATACTAAAAATTTTGACGATATATATTTAACGAAAGACGATATCTCACTAAACTAAAACTAGATCTAATGAACCAGGTAAACATCAGTTGAACGCTGGAACACATAACGCTACAATCAAGTTCAATATTACAGACAAACAAATTGAACAACACAATGACGCATAGATGTGCCAATCAGTCACCATTTACGAACCGATTCAAACCACGAATGGCATACATAGAGCGAGAAGTAACCAAGAAATCGAAGACATAATCAAGTGCAATGTAAGAAGAGGAAGAAGAGATGGATAGTACCATTTTTGGAGCGGCGCCGGCGAGACCCTTCGGTTGTGTCGAAGGCGCTAGCCGACGGGGATTAGGGTTTTTATAGATGAGAGGAGAGGAAACCCTAGATGAGTTACTTGGGCCTATTAGTTTTTACGAGAATGACTAGGCCCAAAAGCCAGGTAAGGCCCAGTTTAAATTCTTTGTGTTAAAAATTAGGGTTCGGATTGGGGCGACAAGGTAAGGTAGGAGGTGCAGGTCACTTAAATATGTGAATTTTAAGTAATTATATCATATATATGATTATATTGAACTATGATTTTGGTCAAGGCGAAATTGTGGTGAATTTTCTTGGCCATGGTAAAAGGGCAATGTGGCCAAATATGCCGAACTTCTTTTATTATAATAGCATAAGAATAACATATGGTGTTATTTTATTCCAAATTTATCCATCCCCCATGTATTTGAGTTGCAATTAAATTGTTGGATATAGTAAAATCGATAGAATCAAACACCTTAAATTTTGAATCACATAGGATAAAAAGGTGTTAGAAACC